>CAMPTQ010000027.1:0-50642 GCA_946965025.1 Blera fallax
ACGAAGAAGACAGGAAAGTCAAAGTGCAATGTGAGGGGAATAAAGGAAAAGGAACTAGAAATTATTGAATGAACAGAATTAATGTGGATTTTAGCACTGACACAAACAAATAAAAGAGGTGAAAAATGTAATAAATGAGATAATGGATACCTTATGATATACAGAGGGGTAGTAGAAAGCACTAATCCAAGAGCAGGAGTAGCTTGCGAGGTGAAAAATAATAAAATAAATGATATCAGAGAGTTATAAGTAGTAAGCGAAAAAATACTAGAGGTGGAATTAGGAAAATGCGGAGAAACCAAAACAATAGTCGTAGCATACGGACCGAACGAGGACGAAAAGAAGGAAGAAAAAGATAAATACTGGGACAGAAGTATGCGACAGGAAAAAAGGGAAGATAATCATAGCCAGCGATTTAAGTTCTAGAATAGGAAATGAAAAGAAAAAATGGGAAGGAGTCATAGGAATACATGGAGAAATGACTCTAAACACCAACGGAAGGAGATTGCTGGATTTCTTCCTAATAAATTATCTATTGATCGCAAACTCTCTCTTTTCACATAAAGACATACATAAATACACTAGTGAAATTCTAAGTAAATCCATTACAGATTACGCGTATATTAGAAAAACATAATAAAGGGGAGCTAGTAGACACAGGAATTAAAATAGGGGTGGAAATCGGTAGCGATCATCATTCCCTAGAAGTAGTGCTAAAGGACAGACGAGCGAGTTTACAAATAACGAAGAAAAGGGAAGAAGAAAATGAAAAATAAAAATCATAGCTTACACCCAAGGAAAGGCGACATAAAGGAAATAAATATGTAGATATAATAGAGGTGAGAGAAAAGACATGAGAGAGACGATTATTATGCCGATGATTGGTTAAACATAGCCAGGAGAAATATATAGAGTAAAGAAGAAAAGGCAAAAGGAAGTGTATGAAAAAACAAGATCGGAGAAAGAGAAGGTTATAGGCCATCGTATGCGCCTATGCGGTATATGGGAATGGTTAAGGTGAGGGCATTGGGCCGGGGGAGAATGGCGAAAGGTGACTTGGAAGCATTGAATTAGCTTACCTTCGGCGAGGGGACGATTGTGGGCGTGGCATTGCATGCACGGACTTGAAAGTTGTCTCAGCTTGTAGATCAGAGGATTGGGTAAGGGGTTGGGAGGTGGGGAAGGGGCATTGAGTGAGAGGAAAGTGCCGAAAAGACGCTTTGAAAGGCTTTTTTTGTTACTTTAAGTCACGGGAATGAGAAATCGGGTACGGTGTTAGTTTTTTTGGGGTTTTTGTTGGTTATTGACGTCGCTTATTTGTAGGCGTGGCATGACATACATATATAGGCGTGTGGTAGGTTATAGGTCATCGGATGGGTTATGTGGGAATGGTTGGGGAGGGGGCATTGGGCCAGGGGAAAGTGGCGAAAGGACACTTTTAAGGCATGCAATTGCTCAACTTTCGGCGAGGGGACGATTGTGGGCGTGGCATTGCATGCACGGACTTGAAAGTTGTCTCAGCTTGTAGATCAGAGGATTGGGTAAGGGGTTGGGGGGTGGGGAAGGGGCATTGAGTGAGAGGAAAGTGCCGAAAAGACGCTTTGAAAGGCTTTTTTTGTTACTTTAAGTCACGGGAATGAGAAATCGGGTACGGTGTTAGTTTTTTTGGGGTTTTTGTTGGTTATTGACGTCGCTTATTTGTAGGCGTGGCATGACATACATATATAGGCGTGTGGTAGGTTATAGGTCATCGGATGGGTTATGTGGGAATGGTTGGGGAGGGGGCATTGGGCCAGGGGAAAGTGGCGAAAGGACACTTTTAAGGCATGCAATTGCTCAACTTTCGGCGAGGGGACGATTGTGGGCGTGGCATTGCATGCACGGACTTGAAAGTTGTCTCAGCTTGTAGATCAGAGGATTGGGTAAGGGGTTGGGGGGTGGGGAAGGGGCATTGAGTGAGAGGAAAGTGCCGAAAAGACGCTTTGAAAGGCTTTTTTTGTTACTTTAAGTCACGGGAATGAGAAATCGGGTACGGTGTTAGTTTTTTTGGGGTTTTTGTTGGTTATTGACGTCGCTTATTTGTAGGCGTGGCATGACATACATATATAGGCGTGTGGTAGGTTATAGGTCATCGGATGGGTTATGTGGGAATGGTTGGGGAGGGGGCATTGGGCCAGGGGAAAGTGGCGAAAGGACACTTTTAAGGCATGCAATTGCTCAACTTTCGGCGAGGGGACGATTGTGGGCGTGGCATTGCATGCACGGACTTGAAAGTTGTCTCAGCTTGTAGATCAGAGGATTGGGTAAGGGGTTGGGGGGTGGGGAAGGGGCATTGAGTGAGAGGAAAGTGCCGAAAAGACGCTTTGAAAGGCTTTTTTTGTTACTTTAAGTCACGGGAATGAGAAATCGGGTACGGTGTTAGTTTTTTTGGGGTTTTTGTTGGTTATTGACGTCGCTTATTTGTAGGCGTGGCATGACATACATATATAGGCGTGTGGTAGGTTATAGGTCATCGGATGGGTTATGTGGGAATGGTTGGGGAGGGGGCATTGGGCCAGGGGAAAGTGGCGAAAGGACACTTTTAAGGCATGCAATTGCTCAACTTTCGGCGAGGGGACGATTGTGGGCGTGGCATTGCATGCACGGACTTGAAAGTTGTCTCAGCTTGTAGATCAGAGGATTGGGTAAGGGGTTGGGGGGTGGGGAAGGGGCATTGAGTGAGAGGAAAGTGCCGAAAAGACGCTTTGAAAGGCTTTTTTTGTTACTTTAAGTCACGGGAATGAGAAATCGGGTACGGTGTTAGTTTTTTTGGGGTTTTTGTTGGTTATTGACGTCGCTTATTTGTAGGCGTGGCATGACATACATATATAGGCGTGTGGTAGGTTATAGGTCATCGGATGGGTTATGTGGGAATGGTTGGGGAGGGGGCATTGGGCCAGGGGAAAGTGGCGAAAGGACACTTTTAAGGCATGCAATTGCTCAACTTTCGGCGAGGGGACGATTGTGGGCGTGGCATTGCATGCACGGACTTGAAAGTTGTCTCAGCTTGTAGATCAGAGGATTGGGTAAGGGGTTGGGGGGTGGGGAAGGGGCATTGAGTGAGAGGAAAGTGCCGAAAAGACGCTTTGAAAGGCTTTTTTTGTTACTTTAAGTCACGGGAATGAGAAATCGGGTACGGTGTTAGTTTTTTTGGGGTTTTTGTTGGTTATTGACGTCGCTTATTTGTAGGCGTGGCATGACATACATATATAGGCGTGTGGTAGGTTATAGGTCATCGGATGGGTTATGTGGGAATGGTTGGGGAGGGGGCATTGGGCCAGGGGAAAGTGGCGAAAGGACACTTTTAAGGCATGCAATTGCTCAACTTTCGGCGAGGGGACGATTGTGGGCGTGGCATTGCATGCACGGACTTGAAAGTTGTCTCAGCTTGTAGATCAGAGGATTGGGTAAGGGGTTGGGGGGTGGGGAAGGGGCATTGAGTGAGAGGAAAGTGCCGAAAAGACGCTTTGAAAGGCTTTTTTTGTTACTTTAAGTCACGGGAATGAGAAATCGGGTACGGTGTTAGTTTTTTTGGGGTTTTTGTTGGTTATTGACGTCGCTTATTTGTAGGCGTGGCATGACATACATATATAGGCGTGTGGTAGGTTATAGGTCATCGGATGGGTTATGTGGGAATGGTTGGGGAGGGGGCATTGGGCCAGGGGAAAGTGGCGAAAGGACACTTTTAAGGCATGCAATTGCTCAACTTTCGGCGAGGGGACGATTGTGGGCGTGGCATTGCATGCACGGACTTGAAAGTTGTCTCAGCTTGTAGATCAGAGGATTGGGTAAGGGGTTGGGGGGTGGGGAAGGGGCATTGAGTGAGAGGAAAGTGCCGAAAAGACGCTTTGAAAGGCTTTTTTTGTTACTTTAAGTCACGGGAATGAGAAATCGGGTACGGTGTTAGTTTTTTTGGGGTTTTTGTTGGTTATTGACGTCGCTTATTTGTAGGCGTGGCATGACATACATATATAGGCGTGTGGTAGGTTATAGGTCATCGGATGGGTTATGTGGGAATGGTTGGGGAGGGGGCATTGGGCCAGGGGAAAGTGGCGAAAGGACACTTTTAAGGCATGCAATTGCTCAACTTTCGGCGAGGGGACGATTGTGGGCGTGGCATTGCATGCACGGACTTGAAAGTTGTCTCAGCTTGTAGATCAGAGGATTGGGTAAGGGGTTGGGGGGTGGGGAAGGGGCATTGAGTGAGAGGAAAGTGCCGAAAAGACGCTTTGAAAGGCTTTTTTTGTTACTTTAAGTCACGGGAATGAGAAATCGGGTACGGTGTTAGTTTTTTTGGGGTTTTTGTTGGTTATTGACGTCGCTTATTTGTAGGCGTGGCATGACATACATATATAGGCGTGTGGTAGGTTATAGGTCATCGGATGGGTTATGTGGGAATGGTTGGGGAGGGGGCATTGGGCCAGGGGAAAGTGGCGAAAGGACACTTTTAAGGCATGCAATTGCTCAACTTTCGGCGAGGGGACGATTGTGGGCGTGGCATTGCATGCACGGACTTGAAACTTGTCTCACACTCACACTTATTGATTGTCCAAGTGATGTTGAAAGGAAGATACAGAACACTTCCTCTGCCACTGCTCTGCAACACTGAGGTTGAAACTGAATATACTGGGATTCTCAACGATACCGGATCTAACACACCTCCCCATTATCCCAATACCGACATCCGCTCTCAACGCAAAATTTCCACATCACACACCACTATTCCTAACAATTCGACAAACGAGGGGAACACAACGAGCTTTTGGAGACCTTAATAAAGAGCACAAGTTCATCTTATAAAACCAATCAAATAGCAACAAAAGCAAAAAAGATCCAAGGAAGAAGGGAAGAATGCTAAAGAAAAAACAAGTAGCCACGAGAAAAAGCAGAACGAAGAAGACAGGAAAGTCAAAGTGCAATGTGAGGGGAATAAAGGAAAAGGAACTAGAAATTATTGAATGAACAGAATTAATGTGGATTTTAGCACTGACACAAACAAATAAAAGAGGTGAAAAATGTAATAAATGAGATAATGGATACCTTATGATATACAGAGGGGTAGTAGAAAGCACTAATCCAAGAGCAGGAGTAGCTTGCGAGGTGAAAAATAATAAAATAAATGATATCAGAGAGTTATAAGTAGTAAGCGAAAAAATACTAGAGGTGGAATTAGGAAAATGCGGAGAAACCAAAACAATAGTCGTAGCATACGGACCGAACGAGGACGAAAAGAAGGAAGAAAAAGATAAATACTGGGACAGAAGTATGCGACAGGAAAAAAGGGAAGATAATCATAGCCAGCGATTTAAGTTCTAGAATAGGAAATGAAAAGAAAAAATGGGAAGGAGTCATAGGAATACATGGAGAAATGACTCTAAACACCAACGGAAGGAGATTGCTGGATTTCTTCCTAATAAATTATCTATTGATCGCAAACTCTCTCTTTTCACATAAAGACATACATAAATACACTAGTGAAATTCTAAGTAAATCCATTACAGATTACGCGTATATTAGAAAAACATAATAAAGGGGAGCTAGTAGACACAGGAATTAAAATAGGGGTGGAAATCGGTAGCGATCATCATTCCCTAGAAGTAGTGCTAAAGGACAGACGAGCGAGTTTACAAATAACGAAGAAAAGGGAAGAAGAAAATGAAAAATAAAAATCATAGCTTACACCCAAGGAAAGGCGACATAAAGGAAATAAATATGTAGATATAATAGAGGTGAGAGAAAAGACATGAGAGAGACGATTATTATGCCGATGATTGGTTAAACATAGCCAGGAGAAATATATAGAGTAAAGAAGAAAAGGCAAAAGGAAGTGTATGAAAAAACAAGATCGGAGAAAGAGAAGGTTATAGGCCATCGTATGCGCCTATGCGGTATATGGGAATGGTTAAGGTGAGGGCATTGGGCCGGGGGAGAATGGCGAAAGGTGACTTGGAAGCATTGAATTAGCTTACCTTCGGCGAGGGGACGATTGTGGGCGTGGCATTGCATGCACGGACTTGAAAGTTGTCTCAGCTTGTAGATCAGAGGATTGGGTAAGGGGTTGGGAGGTGGGGAAGGGGCATTGAGTGAGAGGAAAGTGCCGAAAAGACGCTTTGAAAGGCTTTTTTTGTTACTTTAAGTCACGGGAATGAGAAATCGGGTACGGTGTTAGTTTTTTTGGGGTTTTTGTTGGTTATTGACGTCGCTTATTTGTAGGCGTGGCATGACATACATATATAGGCGTGTGGTAGGTTATAGGTCATCGGATGGGTTATGTGGGAATGGTTGGGGAGGGGGCATTGGGCCAGGGGAAAGTGGCGAAAGGACACTTTTAAGGCATGCAATTGCTCAACTTTCGGCGAGGGGACGATTGTGGGCGTGGCATTGCATGCACGGACTTGAAAGTTGTCTCAGCTTGTAGATCAGAGGATTGGGTAAGGGGTTGGGGGGTGGGGAAGGGGCATTGAGTGAGAGGAAAGTGCCGAAAAGACGCTTTGAAAGGCTTTTTTTGTTACTTTAAGTCACGGGAATGAGAAATCGGGTACGGTGTTAGTTTTTTTGGGGTTTTTGTTGGTTATTGACGTCGCTTATTTGTAGGCGTGGCATGACATACATATATAGGCGTGTGGTAGGTTATAGGTCATCGGATGGGTTATGTGGGAATGGTTGGGGAGGGGGCATTGGGCCAGGGGAAAGTGGCGAAAGGACACTTTTAAGGCATGCAATTGCTCAACTTTCGGCGAGGGGACGATTGTGGGCGTGGCATTGCATGCACGGACTTGAAAGTTGTCTCAGCTTGTAGATCAGAGGATTGGGTAAGGGGTTGGGGGGTGGGGAAGGGGCATTGAGTGAGAGGAAAGTGCCGAAAAGACGCTTTGAAAGGCTTTTTTTGTTACTTTAAGTCACGGGAATGAGAAATCGGGTACGGTGTTAGTTTTTTTGGGGTTTTTGTTGGTTATTGACGTCGCTTATTTGTAGGCGTGGCATGACATACATATATAGGCGTGTGGTAGGTTATAGGTCATCGGATGGGTTATGTGGGAATGGTTGGGGAGGGGGCATTGGGCCAGGGGAAAGTGGCGAAAGGACACTTTTAAGGCATGCAATTGCTCAACTTTCGGCGAGGGGACGATTGTGGGCGTGGCATTGCATGCACGGACTTGAAAGTTGTCTCAGCTTGTAGATCAGAGGATTGGGTAAGGGGTTGGGGGGTGGGGAAGGGGCATTGAGTGAGAGGAAAGTGCCGAAAAGACGCTTTGAAAGGCTTTTTTTGTTACTTTAAGTCACGGGAATGAGAAATCGGGTACGGTGTTAGTTTTTTTGGGGTTTTTGTTGGTTATTGACGTCGCTTATTTGTAGGCGTGGCATGACATACATATATAGGCGTGTGGTAGGTTATAGGTCATCGGATGGGTTATGTGGGAATGGTTGGGGAGGGGGCATTGGGCCAGGGGAAAGTGGCGAAAGGACACTTTTAAGGCATGCAATTGCTCAACTTTCGGCGAGGGGACGATTGTGGGCGTGGCATTGCATGCACGGACTTGAAAGTTGTCTCAGCTTGTAGATCAGAGGATTGGGTAAGGGGTTGGGGGGTGGGGAAGGGGCATTGAGTGAGAGGAAAGTGCCGAAAAGACGCTTTGAAAGGCTTTTTTTGTTACTTTAAGTCACGGGAATGAGAAATCGGGTACGGTGTTAGTTTTTTTGGGGTTTTTGTTGGTTATTGACGTCGCTTATTTGTAGGCGTGGCATGACATACATATATAGGCGTGTGGTAGGTTATAGGTCATCGGATGGGTTATGTGGGAATGGTTGGGGAGGGGGCATTGGGCCAGGGGAAAGTGGCGAAAGGACACTTTTAAGGCATGCAATTGCTCAACTTTCGGCGAGGGGACGATTGTGGGCGTGGCATTGCATGCACGGACTTGAAAGTTGTCTCAGCTTGTAGATCAGAGGATTGGGTAAGGGGTTGGGGGGTGGGGAAGGGGCATTGAGTGAGAGGAAAGTGCCGAAAAGACGCTTTGAAAGGCTTTTTTTGTTACTTTAAGTCACGGGAATGAGAAATCGGGTACGGTGTTAGTTTTTTTGGGGTTTTTGTTGGTTATTGACGTCGCTTATTTGTAGGCGTGGCATGACATACATATATAGGCGTGTGGTAGGTTATAGGTCATCGGATGGGTTATGTGGGAATGGTTGGGGAGGGGGCATTGGGCCAGGGGAAAGTGGCGAAAGGACACTTTTAAGGCATGCAATTGCTCAACTTTCGGCGAGGGGACGATTGTGGGCGTGGCATTGCATGCACGGACTTGAAAGTTGTCTCAGCTTGTAGATCAGAGGATTGGGTAAGGGGTTGGGGGGTGGGGAAGGGGCATTGAGTGAGAGGAAAGTGCCGAAAAGACGCTTTGAAAGGCTTTTTTTGTTACTTTAAGTCACGGGAATGAGAAATCGGGTACGGTGTTAGTTTTTTTGGGGTTTTTGTTGGTTATTGACGTCGCTTATTTGTAGGCGTGGCATGACATACATATATAGGCGTGTGGTAGGTTATAGGTCATCGGATGGGTTATGTGGGAATGGTTGGGGAGGGGGCATTGGGCCAGGGGAAAGTGGCGAAAGGACACTTTTAAGGCATGCAATTGCTCAACTTTCGGCGAGGGGACGATTGTGGGCGTGGCATTGCATGCACGGACTTGAAAGTTGTCTCAGCTTGTAGATCAGAGGATTGGGTAAGGGGTTGGGGGGTGGGGAAGGGGCATTGAGTGAGAGGAAAGTGCCGAAAAGACGCTTTGAAAGGCTTTTTTTGTTACTTTAAGTCACGGGAATGAGAAATCGGGTACGGTGTTAGTTTTTTTGGGGTTTTTGTTGGTTATTGACGTCGCTTATTTGTAGGCGTGGCATGACATACATATATAGGCGTGTGGTAGGTTATAGGTCATCGGATGGGTTATGTGGGAATGGTTGGGGAGGGGGCATTGGGCCAGGGGAAAGTGGCGAAAGGACACTTTTAAGGCATGCAATTGCTCAACTTTCGGCGAGGGGACGATTGTGGGCGTGGCATTGCATGCACGGACTTGAAAGTTGTCTCAGCTTGTAGATCAGAGGATTGGGTAAGGGGTTGGGGGGTGGGGAAGGGGCATTGAGTGAGAGGAAAGTGCCGAAAAGACGCTTTGAAAGGCTTTTTTTGTTACTTTAAGTCACGGGAATGAGAAATCGGGTACGGTGTTAGTTTTTTTGGGGTTTTTGTTGGTTATTGACGTCGCTTATTTGTAGGCGTGGCATGACATACATATATAGGCGTGTGGTAGGTTATAGGTCATCGGATGGGTTATGTGGGAATGGTTGGGGAGGGGGCATTGGGCCAGGGGAAAGTGGCGAAAGGACACTTTTAAGGCATGCAATTGCTCAACTTTCGGCGAGGGGACGATTGTGGGCGTGGCATTGCATGCACGGACTTGAAAGTTGTCTCAGCTTGTAGATCAGAGGATTGGGTAAGGGGTTGGCGGGTGGGGAAGGGGCATTGAGTGAGAGGAAAGTGCCGAAAAGACGCTTTGAAAGGCTTTTTTTGTTACTTTAAGTCACGGGAATGAGAAATCGGGTACGGTGTTAGTTTTTTTGGGGTTTTTGTTGGTTATTGACGTCGCTTATTTGTAGGCGTGGCATGACATACATATATAGGCGTGTGGTAGGTTATAGGTCATCGGATGGGTTATGTGGGAATGGTTGGGGAGGGGGCATTGGGCCAGGGGAAAGTGGCGAAAGGACACTTTTAAGGCATGCAATTGCTCAACTTTCGGCGAGGGGACGATTGTGGGCGTGGCATTGCATGCACGGACTTGAAAGTTGTCTCAGCTTGTAGATCAGAGGATTGGGTAAGGGGTTGGGGGGTGGGGAAGGGGCATTGAGTGAGAGGAAAGTGCCGAAAAGACGCTTTGAAAGGCTTTTTTTGTTACTTTAAGTCACGGGAATGAGAAATCGGGTACGGTGTTAGTTTTTTTGGGGTTTTTGTTGGTTATTGACGTCGCTTATTTGTAGGCGTGGCATGACATACATATATAGGCGTGTGGTAGGTTATAGGTCATCGGATGGGTTATGTGGGAATGGTTGGGGAGGGGGCATTGGGCCAGGGGAAAGTGGCGAAAGGACACTTTTAAGGCATGCAATTGCTCAACTTTCGGCGAGGGGACGATTGTGGGCGTGGCATTGCATGCACGGACTTGAAAGTTGTCTCAGCTTGTAGATCAGAGGATTGGGTAAGGGGTTGGGGGGTGGGGAAGGGGCATTGAGTGAGAGGAAAGTGCCGAAAAGACGCTTTGAAAGGCTTTTTTTGTTACTTTAAGTCACGGGAATGAGAAATCGGGTACGGTGTTAGTTTTTTTGGGGTTTTTGTTGGTTATTGACGTCGCTTATTTGTAGGCGTGGCATGACATACATATATAGGCGTGTGGTAGGTTATAGGTCATCGGATGGGTTATGTGGGAATGGTTGGGGAGGGGGCATTGGGCCAGGGGAAAGTGGCGAAAGGACACTTTTAAGGCATGCAATTGCTCAACTTTCGGCGAGGGGACGATTGTGGGCGTGGCATTGCATGCACGGACTTGAAAGTTGTCTCAGCTTGTAGATCAGAGGATTGGGTAAGGGGTTGGGGGGTGGGGAAGGGGCATTGAGTGAGAGGAAAGTGCCGAAAAGACGCTTTGAAAGGCTTTTTTTGTTACTTTAAGTCACGGGAATGAGAAATCGGGTACGGTGTTAGTTTTTTTGGGGTTTTTGTTGGTTATTGACGTCGCTTATTTGTAGGCGTGGCATGACATACATATATAGGCGTGTGGTAGGTTATAGGTCATCGGATGGGTTATGTGGGAATGGTTGGGGAGGGGGCATTGGGCCAGGGGAAAGTGGCGAAAGGACACTTTTAAGGCATGCAATTGCTCAACTTTCGGCGAGGGGACGATTGTGGGCGTGGCATTGCATGCACGGACTTGAAAGTTGTCTCAGCTTGTAGATCAGAGGATTGGGTAAGGGGTTGGGGGGTGGGGAAGGGGCATTGAGTGAGAGGAAAGTGCCGAAAAGACGCTTTGAAAGGCTTTTTTTGTTACTTTAAGTCACGGGAATGAGAAATCGGGTACGGTGTTAGTTTTTTTGGGGTTTTTGTTGGTTATTGACGTCGCTTATTTGTAGGCGTGGCATGACATACATATATAGGCGTGTGGTAGGTTATAGGTCATCGGATGGGTTATGTGGGAATGGTTGGGGAGGGGGCATTGGGCCAGGGGAAAGTGGCGAAAGGACACTTTTAAGGCATGCAATTGCTCAACTTTCGGCGAGGGGACGATTGTGGGCGTGGCATTGCATGCACGGACTTGAAAGTTGTCTCAGCTTGTAGATCAGAGGATTGGGTAAGGGGTTGGGGGGTGGGGAAGGGGCATTGAGTGAGAGGAAAGTGCCGAAAAGACGCTTTGAAAGGCTTTTTTTGTTACTTTAAGTCACGGGAATGAGAAATCGGGTACGGTGTTAGTTTTTTTGGGGTTTTTGTTGGTTATTGACGTCGCTTATTTGTAGGCGTGGCATGACATACATATATAGGCGTGTGGTAGGTTATAGGTCATCGGATGGGTTATGTGGGAATGGTTGGGGAGGGGGCATTGGGCCAGGGGAAAGTGGCGAAAGGACACTTTTAAGGCATGCAATTGCTCAACTTTCGGCGAGGGGACGATTGTGGGCGTGGCATTGCATGCACGGACTTGAAAGTTGTCTCAGCTTGTAGATCAGAGGATTGGGTAAGGGGTTGGGGGGTGGGGAAGGGGCATTGAGTGAGAGGAAAGTGCCGAAAAGACGCTTTGAAAGGCTTTTTTTGTTACTTTAAGTCACGGGAATGAGAAATCGGGTACGGTGTTAGTTTTTTTGGGGTTTTTGTTGGTTATTGACGTCGCTTATTTGTAGGCGTGGCATGACATACATATATAGGCGTGTGGTAGGTTATAGGTCATCGGATGGGTTATGTGGGAATGGTTGGGGAGGGGGCATTGGGCCAGGGGAAAGTGGCGAAAGGACACTTTTAAGGCATGCAATTGCTCAACTTTCGGCGAGGGGACGATTGTGGGCGTGGCATTGCATGCACGGACTTGAAAGTTGTCTCAGCTTGTAGATCAGAGGATTGGGTAAGGGGTTGGGGGGTGGGGAAGGGGCATTGAGTGAGAGGAAAGTGCCGAAAAGACGCTTTGAAAGGCTTTTTTTGTTACTTTAAGTCACGGGAATGAGAAATCGGGTACGGTGTTAGTTTTTTTGGGGTTTTTGTTGGTTATTGACGTCGCTTATTTGTAGGCGTGGCATGACATACATATATAGGCGTGTGGTAGGTTATAGGTCATCGGATGGGTTATGTGGGAATGGTTGGGGAGGGGGCATTGGGCCAGGGGAAAGTGGCGAAAGGACACTTTTAAGGCATGCAATTGCTCAACTTTCGGCGAGGGGACGATTGTGGGCGTGGCATTGCATGCACGGACTTGAAAGTTGTCTCAGCTTGTAGATCAGAGGATTGGGTAAGGGGTTGGGGGGTGGGGAAGGGGCATTGAGTGAGAGGAAAGTGCCGAAAAGACGCTTTGAAAGGCTTTTTTTGTTACTTTAAGTCACGGGAATGAGAAATCGGGTACGGTGTTAGTTTTTTTGGGGTTTTTGTTGGTTATTGACGTCGCTTATTTGTAGGCGTGGCATGACATACATATATAGGCGTGTGGTAGGTTATAGGTCATCGGATGGGTTATGTGGGAATGGTTGGGGAGGGGGCATTGGGCCAGGGGAAAGTGGCGAAAGGACACTTTTAAGGCATGCAATTGCTCAACTTTCGGCGAGGGGACGATTGTGGGCGTGGCATTGCATGCACGGACTTGAAAGTTGTCTCAGCTTGTAGATCAGAGGATTGGGTAAGGGGTTGGGGGGTGGGGAAGGGGCATTGAGTGAGAGGAAAGTGCCGAAAAGACGCTTTGAAAGGCTTTTTTTGTTACTTTAAGTCACGGGAATGAGAAATCGGGTACGGTGTTAGTTTTTTTGGGGTTTTTGTTGGTTATTGACGTCGCTTATTTGTAGGCGTGGCATGACATACATATATAGGCGTGTGGTAGGTTATAGGTCATCGGATGGGTTATGTGGGAATGGTTGGGGAGGGGGCATTGGGCCAGGGGAAAGTGGCGAAAGGACACTTTTAAGGCATGCAATTGCTCAACTTTCGGCGAGGGGACGATTGTGTGCGTGGCATTGCATGCACGGACTTGAAAGTTGTCTCAGCTTGTAGATCAGAGGATTGGGTAAGGGGTTGGGGGGTGGGGAAGGGGCATTGAGTGAGAGGAAAGTGCCGAAAAGACGCTTTGAAAGGCTTTTTTTGTTACTTTAAGTCACGGGAATGAGAAATCGGGTACGGTGTTAGTTTTTTTGGGGTTTTTGTTGGTTATTGACGTCGCTTATTTGTAGGCGTGGCATGACATACATATATAGGCGTGTGGTAGGTTATAGGTCATCGGATGGGTTATGTGGGAATGGTTGGGGAGGGGGCATTGGGCCAGGGGAAAGTGGCGAAAGGACACTTTTAAGGCATGCAATTGCTCAACTTTCGGCGAGGGGACGATTGTGGGCGTGGCATTGCATGCACGGACTTGAAAGTTGTCTCAGCTTGTAGATCAGAGGATTGGGTAAGGGGTTGGGGGGTGGGGAAGGGGCATTGAGTGAGAGGAAAGTGCCGAAAAGACGCTTTGAAAGGCTTTTTTTGTTACTTTAAGTCACGGGAATGAGAAATCGGGTACGGTGTTAGTTTTTTTGGGGTTTTTGTTGGTTATTGACGTCGCTTATTTGTAGGCGTGGCATGACATACATATATAGGCGTGTGGTAGGTTATAGGTCATCGGATGGGTTATGTGGGAATGGTTGGGGAGGGGGCATTGGGCCAGGGGAAAGTGGCGAAAGGACACTTTTAAGGCATGCAATTGCTCAACTTTCGGCGAGGGGACGATTGTGGGCGTGGCATTGCATGCACGGACTTGAAAGTTGTCTCAGCTTGTAGATCAGAGGATTGGGTAAGGGGTTGGGGGGTGGGGAAGGGGCATTGAGTGAGAGGAAAGTGCCGAAAAGACGCTTTGAAAGGCTTTTTTTGTTACTTTAAGTCACGGGAATGAGAAATCGGGTACGGTGTTAGTTTTTTTGGGGTTTTTGTTGGTTATTGACGTCGCTTATTTGTAGGCGTGGCATGACATACATATATAGGCGTGTGGTAGGTTATAGGTCATCGGATGGGTTATGTGGGAATGGTTGGGGAGGGGGCATTGGGCCAGGGGAAAGTGGCGAAAGGACACTTTTAAGGCATGCAATTGCTCAACTTTCGGCGAGGGGACGATTGTGGGCGTGGCATTGCATGCACGGACTTGAAAGTTGTCTCAGCTTGTAGATCAGAGGATTGGGTAAGGGGTTGGGGGGTGGGGAAGGGGCATTGAGTGAGAGGAAAGTGCCGAAAAGACGCTTTGAAAGGCTTTTTTTGTTACTTTAAGTCACGGGAATGAGAAATCGGGTACGGTGTTAGTTTTTTTGGGGTTTTTGTTGGTTATTGACGTCGCTTATTTGTAGGCGTGGCATGACATACATATATAGGCGTGTGGTAGGTTATAGGTCATCGGATGGGTTATGTGGGAATGGTTGGGGAGGGGGCATTGGGCCAGGGGAAAGTGGCGAAAGGACACTTTTAAGGCATGCAATTGCTCAACTTTCGGCGAGGGGACGATTGTGGGCGTGGCATTGCATGCACGGACTTGAAAGTTGTCTCAGCTTGTAGATCAGAGGATTGGGTAAGGGGTTGGGGGGTGGGGAAGGGGCATTGAGTGAGAGGAAAGTGCCGAAAAGACGCTTTGAAAGGCTTTTTTTGTTACTTTAAGTCACGGGAATGAGAAATCGGGTACGGTGTTAGTTTTTTTGGGGTTTTTGTTGGTTATTGACGTCGCTTATTTGTAGGCGTGGCATGACATACATATATAGGCGTGTGGTAGGTTATAGGTCATCGGATGGGTTATGTGGGAATGGTTGGGGAGGGGGCATTGGGCCAGGGGAAAGTGGCGAAAGGACACTTTTAAGGCATGCAATTGCTCAACTTTCGGCGAGGGGACGATTGTGGGCGTGGCATTGCATGCACGGACTTGAAAGTTGTCTCAGCTTGTAGATCAGAGGATTGGGTAAGGGGTTGGGGGGTGGGGAAGGGGCATTGAGTGAGAGGAAAGTGCCGAAAAGACGCTTTGAAAGGCTTTTTTTGTTACTTTAAGTCACGGGAATGAGAAATCGGGTACGGTGTTAGTTTTTTTGGGGTTTTTGTTGGTTATTGACGTCGCTTATTTGTAGGCGTGGCATGACATACATATATAGGCGTGTGGTAGGTTATAGGTCATCGGATGGGTTATGTGGGAATGGTTGGGGAGGGGGCATTGGGCCAGGGGAAAGTGGCGAAAGGACACTTTTAAGGCATGCAATTGCTCAACTTTCGGCGAGGGGACGATTGTGGGCGTGGCATTGCATGCACGGACTTGAAAGTTGTCTCAGCTTGTAGATCAGAGGATTGGGTAAGGGGTTGGGGGGTGGGGAAGGGGCATTGAGTGAGAGGAAAGTGCCGAAAAGACGCTTTGAAAGGCTTTTTTTGTTACTTTAAGTCACGGGAATGAGAAATCGGGTACGGTGTTAGTTTTTTTGGGGTTTTTGTTGGTTATTGACGTCGCTTATTTGTAGGCGTGGCATGACATACATATATAGGCGTGTGGTAGGTTATAGGTCATCGGATGGGTTATGTGGGAATGGTTGGGGAGGGGGCATTGGGCCAGGGGAAAGTGGCGAAAGGACACTTTTAAGGCATGCAATTGCTCAACTTTCGGCGAGGGGACGATTGTGGGCGTGGCATTGCATGCACGGACTTGAAAGTTGTCTCAGCTTGTAGATCAGAGGATTGGGTAAGGGGTTGGGGGGTGGGGAAGGGGCATTGAGTGAGAGGAAAGTGCCGAAAAGACGCTTTGAAAGGCTTTTTTTGTTACTTTAAGTCACGGGAATGAGAAATCGGGTACGGTGTTAGTTTTTTTGGGGTTTTTGTTGGTTATTGACGTCGCTTATTTGTAGGCGTGGCATGACATACATATATAGGCGTGTGGTAGGTTATAGGTCATCGGATGGGTTATGTGGGAATGGTTGGGGAGGGGGCATTGGGCCAGGGGAAAGTGGCGAAAGGACACTTTTAAGGCATGCAATTGCTCAACTTTCGGCGAGGGGACGATTGTGGGCGTGGCATTGCATGCACGGACTTGAAAGTTGTCTCAGCTTGTAGATCAGAGGATTGGGTAAGGGGTTGGGGGGTGGGGAAGGGGCATTGAGTGAGAGGAAAGTGCCGAAAAGACGCTTTGAAAGGCTTTTTTTGTTACTTTAAGTCACGGGAATGAGAAATCGGGTACGGTGTTAGTTTTTTTGGGGTTTTTGTTGGTTATTGACGTCGCTTATTTGTAGGCGTGGCATGACATACATATATAGGCGTGTGGTAGGTTATAGGTCATCGGATGGGTTATGTGGGAATGGTTGGGGAGGGGGCATTGGGCCAGGGGAAAGTGGCGAAAGGACACTTTTAAGGCATGCAATTGCTCAACTTTCGGCGAGGGGACGATTGTGGGCGTGGCATTGCATGCACGGACTTGAAAGTTGTCTCAGCTTGTAGATCAGAGGATTGGGTAAGGGGTTGGGGGGTGGGGAAGGGGCATTGAGTGAGAGGAAAGTGCCGAAAAGACGCTTTGAAAGGCTTTTTTTGTTACTTTAAGTCACGGGAATGAGAAATCGGGTACGGTGTTAGTTTTTTTGGGGTTTTTGTTGGTTATTGACGTCGCTTATTTGTAGGCGTGGCATGACATACATATATAGGCGTGTGGTAGGTTATAGGTCATCGGATGGGTTATGTGGGAATGGTTGGGGAGGGGGCATTGGGCCAGGGGAAAGTGGCGAAAGGACACTTTTAAGGCATGCAATTGCTCAACTTTCGGCGAGGGGACGATTGTGGGCGTGGCATTGCATGCACGGACTTGAAAGTTGTCTCAGCTTGTAGATCAGAGGATTGGGTAAGGGGTTGGGGGGTGGGGAAGGGGCATTGAGTGAGAGGAAAGTGCCGAAAAGACGCTTTGAAAGGCTTTTTTTGTTACTTTAAGTCACGGGAATGAGAAATCGGGTACGGTGTTAGTTTTTTTGGGGTTTTTGTTGGTTATTGACGTCGCTTATTTGTAGGCGTGGCATGACATACATATATAGGCGTGTGGTAGGTTATAGGTCATCGGATGGGTTATGTGGGAATGGTTGGGGAGGGGGCATTGGGCCAGGGGAAAGTGGCGAAAGGACACTTTTAAGGCATGCAATTGCTCAACTTTCGGCGAGGGGACGATTGTGGGCGTGGCATTGCATGCACGGACTTGAAAGTTGTCTCAGCTTGTAGATCAGAGGATTGGGTAAGGGGTTGGGGGGTGGGGAAGGGGCATTGAGTGAGAGGAAAGTGCCGAAAAGACGCTTTGAAAGGCTTTTTTTGTTACTTTAAGTCACGGGAATGAGAAATCGGGTACGGTGTTAGTTTTTTTGGGGTTTTTGTTGGTTATTGACGTCGCTTATTTGTAGGCGTGGCATGACATACATATATAGGCGTGTGGTAGGTTATAGGTCATCGGATGGGTTATGTGGGAATGGTTGGGGAGGGGGCATTGGGCCAGGGGAAAGTGGCGAAAGGACACTTTTAAGGCATGCAATTGCTCAACTTTCGGCGAGGGGACGATTGTGGGCGTGGCATTGCATGCACGGACTTGAAAGTTGTCTCAGCTTGTAGATCAGAGGATTGGGTAAGGGGTTGGGGGGTGGGGAAGGGGCATTGAGTGAGAGGAAAGTGCCGAAAAGACGCTTTGAAAGGCTTTTTTTGTTACTTTAAGTCACGGGAATGAGAAATCGGGTACGGTGTTAGTTTTTTTGGGGTTTTTGTTGGTTATTGACGTCGCTTATTTGTAGGCGTGGCATGACATACATATATAGGCGTGTGGTAGGTTATAGGTCATCGGATGGGTTATGTGGGAATGGTTGGGGAGGGGGCATTGGGCCAGGGGAAAGTGGCGAAAGGACACTTTTAAGGCATGCAATTGCTCAACTTTCGGCGAGGGGACGATTGTGGGCGTGGCATTGCATGCACGGACTTGAAAGTTGTCTCAGCTTGTAGATCAGAGGATTGGGTAAGGGGTTGGGGGGTGGGGAAGGGGCATTGAGTGAGAGGAAAGTGCCGAAAAGACGCTTTGAAAGGCTTTTTTTGTTACTTTAAGTCACGGGAATGAGAAATCGGGTACGGTGTTAGTTTTTTTGGGGTTTTTGTTGGTTATTGACGTCGCTTATTTGTAGGCGTGGCATGACATACATATATAGGCGTGTGGTAGGTTATAGGTCATCGGATGGGTTATGTGGGAATGGTTGGGGAGGGGGCATTGGGCCAGGGGAAAGTGGCGAAAGGACACTTTTAAGGCATGCAATTGCTCAACTTTCGGCGAGGGGACGATTGTGGGCGTGGCATTGCATGCACGGACTTGAAAGTTGTCTCAGCTTGTAGATCAGAGGATTGGGTAAGGGGTTGGGGGGTGGGGAAGGGGCATTGAGTGAGAGGAAAGTGCCGAAAAGACGCTTTGAAAGGCTTTTTTTGTTACTTTAAGTCACGGGAATGAGAAATCGGGTACGGTGTTAGTTTTTTTGGGGTTTTTGTTGGTTATTGACGTCGCTTATTTGTAGGCGTGGCATGACATACATATATAGGCGTGTGGTAGGTTATAGGTCATCGGATGGGTTATGTGGGAATGGTTGGGGAGGGGGCATTGGGCCAGGGGAAAGTGGCGAAAGGACACTTTTAAGGCATGCAATTGCTCAACTTTCGGCGAGGGGACGATTGTGGGCGTGGCATTGCATGCACGGACTTGAAACTTGTCTCACACTCACACTTATTGATTGTCCAAGTGATGTTGAAAGGAAGATACAGAACACTTCCTCTGCCACTGCTCTGCAACAGTGAGGTTAAAACTGAAGATTCTGCGATTCTCAACGATACCGGATCTAACACACCTCCCCATTATCCCAATACCGACATCCGCTCTCAACGCAAAATTTCCACATCACACACCACTATTCCTAACAATTCGACAAACGAGGGGAGCACAACGAGCTTTTGGAGACCTAAATGAAGAGCACAAGTTCATCCTATAAAACCAATCAAATAGCAACAAAAGCAAAAAAGATCCAAGGAAGAAGGGAAGAATGCTAAAGAAAAAACAAGTAGCCACGAGAAAAAGCAGAACGAAGAAGACAGGAAAGTCAAAGTGCAATGTGAGGGGAATAAAGGAAAAGGAACTAGAAATTATTGAATGAACAGAATTAATGTGGATTTTAGCACTGACACAAACAAATAAAAGAGGTGAAAAATGTAATAAATGAGATAATGGATACCTTATGATATACAGAGGGGTAGTAGAAAGCACTAATCCAAGAGCAGGAGTAGCTTGCGAGGTGAAAAATAATAAAATAAATGATATCAGAGAGTTATAAGTAGTAAGGGAAAAATACTAGAGGTGGAATTAGGAAAATGCGGAGAAACCAAAACAATAGTCGTAGCATACGGACCGAACGAGGACGAAAAGAAGGAAGAAAAAGATAAATACTGGGACAGAAGTATGCGACAGGAAAAAAGGGAAGATAATCATAGCCAGCGATTTAAGTTCTAGAATAGGAAATGAAAAGAAAAAATGGGAAGGAGTCATAGGAATACATGGAGAAATGACTCTAAACACCAACGGAAGGAGATTGCTGGATTTCTTCCTAATAAATTATCTATTGATCGCAAACTCTCTCTTTTCACATAAAGACATACATAAATACACTAGTGAAATTGTAAGTAGAAACGAGAAATCCATTATAGATTACTCGTATATTATAGTAGAAAAACATAATAAAGGGAAGCTAGTAGGCACAGGAATTAAAATAGGGGTGGAAATCGGTAGCGATCATCATTCCCTAGAAGAAGTGCTTAAGGACAGATGAGCGAGTTTACAAATAACGAAGAAAAGGGAAGAAGAAAATGAAAAATAAAAATCATAGCTTACACCCAAGGAAAGGCGACATAAAGGAAATAAATATGTAGATATAATAGAGGTGAGAGAAAAGACATGAGAGAGACGATTATTATGCCGATGATTGGTTAAACATAGCCAGGAAAAATATATAGAGTAAAGAAGAAAAGGCAAGAGGAAGAGTATGAAAAAACAAGATCGGAGAAAGAGAAGGTTATAGGCCATCGTATGCGCCTATGCGGTATATGGGAATGGTTAAGGTGAGGGCATTGGGCCGGGGGAGAATGGCGAAAGGTGACTTGGAAGCATTGAATTAGCTTACCTTCGGCGAGGGGACGATTGTGGGCGTGGCATTGCATGCACGGACTTGAAAGTTGTCTCAGCTTGTAGATCAGAGGATTGGGTAAGGGGTTGGGGGGTGGGGAAGGGGCATTGAGTGAGAGGAAAGTGCCGAAAAGACGCTTTGAAAGGCTTTTTTTGTTACTTTAAGTCACGGGAATGAGAAATCGGGTACGGTGTTAGTTTTTTTGGGGTTTTTGTTGGTTATTGACGTCGCTTATTTGTAGGCGTGGCATGACATACATATATAGGCGTGTGGTAGGTTATAGGTCATCGGATGGGTTATGTGGGAATGGTTGGGGAGGGGGCATTGGGCCAGGGGAAAGTGGCGAAAGGACACTTTTAAGGCATGCAATTGCTCAACTTTCGGCGAGGGGACGATTGTGGGCGTGGCATTGCATGCACGGACTTGAAAGTTGTCTCAGCTTGTAGATCAGAGGATTGGGTAAGGGGTTGGGGGGTGGGGAAGGGGCATTGAGTGAGAGGAAAGTGCCGAAAAGACGCTTTGAAAGGCTTTTTTTGTTACTTTAAGTCACGGGAATGAGAAATCGGGTACGGTGTTAGTTTTTTTGGGGTTTTTGTTGGTTATTGACGTCGCTTATTTGTAGGCGTGGCATGACATACATATATAGGCGTGTGGTAGGTTATAGGTCATCGGATGGGTTATGTGGGAATGGTTGGGGAGGGGGCATTGGGCCAGGGGAAAGTGGCGAAAGGACACTTTTAAGGCATGCAATTGCTCAACTTTCGGCGAGGGGACGATTGTGGGCGTGGCATTGCATGCACGGACTTGAAAGTTGTCTCAGCTTGTAGATCAGAGGATTGGGTAAGGGGTTGGGGGGTGGGGAAGGGGCATTGAGTGAGAGGAAAGTGCCGAAAAGACGCTTTGAAAGGCTTTTTTTGTTACTTTAAGTCACGGGAATGAGAAATCGGGTACGGTGTTAGTTTTTTTGGGGTTTTTGTTGGTTATTGACGTCGCTTATTTGTAGGCGTGGCATGACATACATATATAGGCGTGTGGTAGGTTATAGGTCATCGGATGGGTTATGTGGGAATGGTTGGGGAGGGGGCATTGGGCCAGGGGAAAGTGGCGAAAGGACACTTTTAAGGCATGCAATTGCTCAACTTTCGGCGAGGGGACGATTGTGGGCGTGGCATTGCATGCACGGACTTGAAAGTTGTCTCAGCTTGTAGATCAGAGGATTGGGTAAGGGGTTGGGGGGTGGGGAAGGGGCATTGAGTGAGAGGAAAGTGCCGAAAAGACGCTTTGAAAGGCTTTTTTTGTTACTTTAAGTCACGGGAATGAGAAATCGGGTACGGTGTTAGTTTTTTTGGGGTTTTTGTTGGTTATTGACGTCGCTTATTTGTAGGCGTGGCATGACATACATATATAGGCGTGTGGTAGGTTATAGGTCATCGGATGGGTTATGTGGGAATGGTTGGGGAGGGGGCATTGGGCCAGGGGAAAGTGGCGAAAGGACACTTTTAAGGCATGCAATTGCTCAACTTTCGGCGAGGGGACGATTGTGGGCGTGGCATTGCATGCACGGACTTGAAAGTTGTCTCAGCTTGTAGATCAGAGGATTGGGTAAGGGGTTGGGGGGTGGGGAAGGGGCATTGAGTGAGAGGAAAGTGCCGAAAAGACGCTTTGAAAGGCTTTTTTTGTTACTTTAAGTCACGGGAATGAGAAATCGGGTACGGTGTTAGTTTTTTTGGGGTTTTTGTTGGTTATTGACGTCGCTTATTTGTAGGCGTGGCATGACATACATATATAGGCGTGTGGTAGGTTATAGGTCATCGGATGGGTTATGTGGGAATGGTTGGGGAGGGGGCATTGGGCCAGGGGAAAGTGGCGAAAGGACACTTTTAAGGCATGCAATTGCTCAACTTTCGGCGAGGGGACGATTGTGGGCGTGGCATTGCATGCACGGACTTGAAAGTTGTCTCAGCTTGTAGATCAGAGGATTGGGTAAGGGGTTGGGGGGTGGGGAAGGGGCATTGAGTGAGAGGAAAGTGCCGAAAAGACGCTTTGAAAGGCTTTTTTTGTTACTTTAAGTCACGGGAATGAGAAATCGGGTACGGTGTTAGTTTTTTTGGGGTTTTTGTTGGTTATTGACGTCGCTTATTTGTAGGCGTGGCATGACATACATATATAGGCGTGTGGTAGGTTATAGGTCATCGGATGGGTTATGTGGGAATGGTTGGGGAGGGGGCATTGGGCCAGGGGAAAGTGGCGAAAGGACACTTTTAAGGCATGCAATTGCTCAACTTTCGGCGAGGGGACGATTGTGGGCGTGGCATTGCATGCACGGACTTGAAAGTTGTCTCAGCTTGTAGATCAGAGGATTGGGTAAGGGGTTGGGGGGTGGGGAAGGGGCATTGAGTGAGAGGAAAGTGCCGAAAAGACGCTTTGAAAGGCTTTTTTTGTTACTTTAAGTCACGGGAATGAGAAATCGGGTACGGTGTTAGTTTTTTTGGGGTTTTTGTTGGTTATTGACGTCGCTTATTTGTAGGCGTGGCATGACATACATATATAGGCGTGTGGTAGGTTATAGGTCATCGGATGGGTTATGTGGGAATGGTTGGGGAGGGGGCATTGGGCCAGGGGAAAGTGGCGAAAGGACACTTTTAAGGCATGCAATTGCTCAACTTTCGGCGAGGGGACGATTGTGGGCGTGGCATTGCATGCACGGACTTGAAAGTTGTCTCAGCTTGTAGATCAGAGGATTGGGTAAGGGGTTGGGGGGTGGGGAAGGGGCATTGAGTGAGAGGAAAGTGCCGAAAAGACGCTTTGAAAGGCTTTTTTTGTTACTTTAAGTCACGGGAATGAGAAATCGGGTACGGTGTTAGTTTTTTTGGGGTTTTTGTTGGTTATTGACGTCGCTTATTTG
The DNA here is from genome assembly GCA_946965025.1 of Blera fallax. Lineage (NCBI taxonomy): Eukaryota > Metazoa > Arthropoda > Insecta > Diptera > Syrphidae > Blera > Blera fallax. Next base: position 23,384 of record CAMPTQ010000027.1, read on the forward strand.
TAGGCGTGGCATGACATACATATATAGGCGTGTGGTAGGTTATAGGTCATCGGATGGGTTATGTGGGAATGGTTGGGGAGGGGGCATTGGGCCAGGGGAAAGTGGCGAAAGGACACTTTTAAGGCATGCAATTGCTCAACTTTCGGCGAGGGGACGATTGTGGGCGTGGCATTGCATGCACGGACTTGAAAGTTGTCTCAGCTTGTAGATCAGAGGATTGGGTAAGGGGTTGGGGGGTGGGGAAGGGGCATTGAGTGAGAGGAAAGTGCCGAAAAGACGCTTTGAAAGGCTTTTTTTGTTACTTTAAGTCACGGGAATGAGAAATCGGGTACGGTGTTAGTTTTTTTGGGGTTTTTGTTGGTTATTGACGTCGCTTATTTGTAGGCGTGGCATGACATACATATATAGGCGTGTGGTAGGTTATAGGTCATCGGATGGGTTATGTGGGAATGGTTGGGGAGGGGGCATTGGGCCAGGGGAAAGTGGCGAAAGGACACTTTTAAGGCATGCAATTGCTCAACTTTCGGCGAGGGGACGATTGTGGGCGTGGCATTGCATGCACGGACTTGAAAGTTGTCTCAGCTTGTAGATCAGAGGATTGGGTAAGGGGTTGGGGGGTGGGGAAGGGGCATTGAGTGAGAGGAAAGTGCCGAAAAGACGCTTTGAAAGGCTTTTTTTGTTACTTTAAGTCACGGGAATGAGAAATCGGGTACGGTGTTAGTTTTTTTGGGGTTTTTGTTGGTTATTGACGTCGCTTATTTGTAGGCGTGGCATGACATACATATATAGGCGTGTGGTAGGTTATAGGTCATCGGATGGGTTATGTGGGAATGGTTGGGGAGGGGGCATTGGGCCAGGGGAAAGTGGCGAAAGGACACTTTTAAGGCATGCAATTGCTCAACTTTCGGCGAGGGGACGATTGTGGGCGTGGCATTGCATGCACGGACTTGAAAGTTGTCTCAGCTTGTAGATCAGAGGATTGGGTAAGGGGTTGGGGGGTGGGGAAGGGGCATTGAGTGAGAGGAAAGTGCCGAAAAGACGCTTTGAAAGGCTTTTTTTGTTACTTTAAGTCACGGGAATGAGAAATCGGGTACGGTGTTAGTTTTTTTGGGGTTTTTGTTGGTTATTGACGTCGCTTATTTGTAGGCGTGGCATGACATACATATATAGGCGTGTGGTAGGTTATAGGTCATCGGATGGGTTATGTGGGAATGGTTGGGGAGGGGGCATTGGGCCAGGGGAAAGTGGCGAAAGGACACTTTTAAGGCATGCAATTGCTCAACTTTCGGCGAGGGGACGATTGTGGGCGTGGCATTGCATGCACGGACTTGAAAGTTGTCTCAGCTTGTAGATCAGAGGATTGGGTAAGGGGTTGGGGGGTGGGGAAGGGGCATTGAGTGAGAGGAAAGTGCCGAAAAGACGCTTTGAAAGGCTTTTTTTGTTACTTTAAGTCACGGGAATGAGAAATCGGGTACGGTGTTAGTTTTTTTGGGGTTTTTGTTGGTTATTGACGTCGCTTATTTGTAGGCGTGGCATGACATACATATATAGGCGTGTGGTAGGTTATAGGTCATCGGATGGGTTATGTGGGAATGGTTGGGGAGGGGGCATTGGGCCAGGGGAAAGTGGCGAAAGGACACTTTTAAGGCATGCAATTGCTCAACTTTCGGCGAGGGGACGATTGTGGGCGTGGCATTGCATGCACGGACTTGAAAGTTGTCTCAGCTTGTAGATCAGAGGATTGGGTAAGGGGTTGGGGGGTGGGGAAGGGGCATTGAGTGAGAGGAAAGTGCCGAAAAGACGCTTTGAAAGGCTTTTTTTGTTACTTTAAGTCACGGGAATGAGAAATCGGGTACGGTGTTAGTTTTTTTGGGGTTTTTGTTGGTTATTGACGTCGCTTATTTGTAGGCGTGGCATGACATACATATATAGGCGTGTGGTAGGTTATAGGTCATCGGATGGGTTATGTGGGAATGGTTGGGGAGGGGGCATTGGGCCAGGGGAAAGTGGCGAAAGGACACTTTTAAGGCATGCAATTGCTCAACTTTCGGCGAGGGGACGATTGTGGGCGTGGCATTGCATGCACGGACTTGAAACTTGTCTCACACTCACACTTATTGATTGTCCAAGTGATGTTGAAAGGAAGATACAGAACACTTACTCTGCCACTGCTCTGCAACAGTGAGGTTAAAACTGAATATACTGGGATTCTCAACGATACCGGATCTAACACACCTCCCCATTATCCCAATACCGACATCCGCTCTCAACGCAAAATTTCCACATCACACACCACTATTCCTAACAATTCGACAAACGAGGGGAGCACAACGAGCTTTTGGAGACCTAAATGAAGAGCACAAGTTCATCCTATAAAACCAATCAAATAGCAACAAAAGCAAAAAAGATCCAAGGAAGAAGGGAAGAATGCTAAAGAAAAAACAAGTAGCCACGAGAAAAAGCAGAACGAAGAAGACAGGAAAGTCAAAGTGCAATGTGAGGGGAATAAAGGAAAAGGAACTAGGAATTATTGAATGAACAGAATTAATGTGGATTTTAGCACTGACACAAACAAATAAAAGAGGTGAAAAATGTAATAAATGAGATAATGGATACCGTATGATATACAGAGGGGTAGTAGAAAGCACTAATCCAAGAGCAGGAGTAGCTTGCGAGGTGAAAAATAATAAAATAAATGATATCAGAGAGTTATAAGTAGTAAGCGAAAAAATACTAGAGGTGGAATTAGGAAAATGCGGAGAAACCAAAACAATAGTCGTAGCATACGGACCGAACGAGGACGAAAAGAAGGAAGAAAAAGATAAATTATGGGACAGAAGTATGCGACAGGAAAAAAGGGAAGATAATCATAGCCAGCGATTTAAGTTCTAGAAGGGGAAATGAAAAGAAAAAATGGGAAGGAGTCATAGGAATACATGGAGAAATGACTCTAAACACCAACGGAAGGAGATTGCTGGATTTCTTCCTAATAAATTATCTATTGATCGCAAACTCTCTCTTTTCACATAAAGACATACATAAATACACTAGTGAAATTCTAAGTAAATCCATTACAGATTACTCGTATATTATAGTAGAAAAACATAATAAAGGGGAGCTAGTAGACACAGGAATTAAAATAGGGGTGGAAATCGGTAGCGATCATCATTCCCTAGAAGTAGTGCTAAAGGACAGACGAGCGAGTTTACAAATAACGAAGAAAAGGGAACAAGAAAATGAAAAACAAAAATCATAGCTTACACCCAAGGAAAGGCGACATAAAGGAAATAAATATGTAGATATAATAGAGGTGAGAGAAAAGACATGAGAGAGACGATTATTATGCCGATGATTGGTTAAACATAGCCAGGAGAAATATATAGAGTAAAGAAGAAAAGGCAAAAGGAAGTGTATGAAAAAACAAGATCGGAGAAAGAGAAGGTTATAGGCCATCGTATGCGCCTATGCGGTATATGGGAATGGTTAAGGTGAGGGCATTGGGCCGGGGGAGAATGGCGAAAGGTGACTTGGAAGCATTGAATTAGCTTACCTTCGGCGAGGGGACGATTGTGGGCGTGGCATTGCATGCACGGACTTGAAAGTTGTCTCAGCTTGTAGATCAGAGGATTGGGTAAGGGGTTGGGAGGTGGGGAAGGGGCATTGAGTGAGAGGAAAGTGCCGAAAAGACGCTTTGAAAGGCTTTTTTTGTTACTTTAAGTCACGGGAATGAGAAATCGGGTACGGTGTTAGTTTTTTTGGGGTTTTTGTTGGTTATTGACGTCGCTTATTTGTAGGCGTGGCATGACATACATATATAGGCGTGTGGTAGGTTATAGGTCATCGGATGGGTTATGTGGGAATGGTTGGGGAGGGGGCATTGGGCCAGGGGAAAGTGGCGAAAGGACACTTTTAAGGCATGCAATTGCTCAACTTTCGGCGAGGGGACGATTGTGGGCGTGGCATTGCATGCACGGACTTGAAAGTTGTCTCAGCTTGTAGATCAGAGGATTGGGTAAGGGGTTGGGGGGTGGGGAAGGGGCATTGAGTGAGAGGAAAGTGCCGAAAAGACGCTTTGAAAGGCTTTTTTTGTTACTTTAAGTCACGGGAATGAGAAATCGGGTACGGTGTTAGTTTTTTTGGGGTTTTTGTTGGTTATTGACGTCGCTTATTTGTAGGCGTGGCATGACATACATATATAGGCGTGTGGTAGGTTATAGGTCATCGGATGGGTTATGTGGGAATGGTTGGGGAGGGGGCATTGGGCCAGGGGAAAGTGGCGAAAGGACACTTTTAAGGCATGCAATTGCTCAACTTTCGGCGAGGGGACGATTGTGGGCGTGGCATTGCATGCACGGACTTGAAAGTTGTCTCAGCTTGTAGATCAGAGGATTGGGTAAGGGGTTGGGGGGTGGGGAAGGGGCATTGAGTGAGAGGAAAGTGCCGAAAAGACGCTTTGAAAGGCTTTTTTTGTTACTTTAAGTCACGGGAATGAGAAATCGGGTACGGTGTTAGTTTTTTTGGGGTTTTTGTTGGTTATTGACGTCGCTTATTTGTAGGCGTGGCATGACATACATATATAGGCGTGTGGTAGGTTATAGGTCATCGGATGGGTTATGTGGGAATGGTTGGGGAGGGGGCATTGGGCCAGGGGAAAGTGGCGAAAGGACACTTTTAAGGCATGCAATTGCTCAACTTTCGGCGAGGGGACGATTGTGGGCGTGGCATTGCATGCACGGACTTGAAAGTTGTCTCAGCTTGTAGATCAGAGGATTGGGTAAGGGGTTGGGGGGTGGGGAAGGGGCATTGAGTGAGAGGAAAGTGCCGAAAAGACGCTTTGAAAGGCTTTTTTTGTTACTTTAAGTCACGGGAATGAGAAATCGGGTACGGTGTTAGTTTTTTTGGGGTTTTTGTTGGTTATTGACGTCGCTTATTTGTAGGCGTGGCATGACATACATATATAGGCGTGTGGTAGGTTATAGGTCATCGGATGGGTTATGTGGGAATGGTTGGGGAGGGGGCATTGGGCCAGGGGAAAGTGGCGAAAGGACACTTTTAAGGCATGCAATTGCTCAACTTTCGGCGAGGGGACGATTGTGGGCGTGGCATTGCATGCACGGACTTGAAAGTTGTCTCAGCTTGTAGATCAGAGGATTGGGTAAGGGGTTGGGGGGTGGGGAAGGGGCATTGAGTGAGAGGAAAGTGCCGAAAAGACGCTTTGAAAGGCTTTTTTTGTTACTTTAAGTCACGGGAATGAGAAATCGGGTACGGTGTTAGTTTTTTTGGGGTTTTTGTTGGTTATTGACGTCGCTTATTTGTAGGCGTGGCATGACATACATATATAGGCGTGTGGTGGGTTATAGGTCATCGGATGGGTTATGTGGGAATGGTTGGGGAGGGGGCATTGGGCCAGGGGAAAGTGGCGAAAGGACACTTTTAAGGCATGCAATTGCTCAACTTTCGGCGAGGGGACGATTGTGGGCGTGGCATTGCATGCACGGACTTGAAAGTTGTCTCAGCTTGTAGATCAGAGGATTGGGTAAGGGGTTGGGGGGTGGGGAAGGGGCATTGAGTGAGAGGAAAGTGCCGAAAAGACGCTTTGAAAGGCTTTTTTTGTTACTTTAAGTCACGGGAATGAGAAATCGGGTACGGTGTTAGTTTTTTTGGGGTTTTTGTTGGTTATTGACGTCGCTTATTTGTAGGCGTGGCATGACATACATATATAGGCGTGTGGTAGGTTATAGGTCATCGGATGGGTTATGTGGGAATGGTTGGGGAGGGGGCATTGGGCCAGGGGAAAGTGGCGAAAGGACACTTTTAAGGCATGCAATTGCTCAACTTTCGGCGAGGGGACGATTGTGGGCGTGGCATTGCATGCACGGACTTGAAAGTTGTCTCAGCTTGTAGATCAGAGGATTGGGTAAGGGGTTGGGGGGTGGGGAAGGGGCATTGAGTGAGAGGAAAGTGCCGAAAAGACGCTTTGAAAGGCTTTTTTTGTTACTTTAAGTCACGGGAATGAGAAATCGGGTACGGTGTTAGTTTTTTTGGGGTTTTTGTTGGTTATTGACGTCGCTTATTTGTAGGCGTGGCATGACATACATATATAGGCGTGTGGTAGGTTATAGGTCATCGGATGGGTTATGTGGGAATGGTTGGGGAGGGGGCATTGGGCCAGGGGAAAGTGGCGAAAGGACACTTTTAAGGCATGCAATTGCTCAACTTTCGGCGAGGGGACGATTGTGGGCGTGGCATTGCATGCACGGACTTGAAAGTTGTCTCAGCTTGTAGATCAGAGGATTGGGTAAGGGGTTGGGGGGTGGGGAAGGGGCATTGAGTGAGAGGAAAGTGCCGAAAAGACGCTTTGAAAGGCTTTTTTTGTTACTTTAAGTCACGGGAATGAGAAATCGGGTACGGTGTTAGTTTTTTTGGGGTTTTTGTTGGTTATTGACGTCGCTTATTTGTAGGCGTGGCATGACATACATATATAGGCGTGTGGTAGGTTATAGGTCATCGGATGGGTTATGTGGGAATGGTTGGGGAGGGGGCATTGGGCCAGGGGAAAGTGGCGAAAGGACACTTTTAAGGCATGCAATTGCTCAACTTTCGGCGAGGGGACGATTGTGGGCGTGGCATTGCATGCACGGACTTGAAAGTTGTCTCAGCTTGTAGATCAGAGGATTGGGTAAGGGGTTGGGGGGTGGGGAAGGGGCATTGAGTGAGAGGAAAGTGCCGAAAAGACGCTTTGAAAGGCTTTTTTTGTTACTTTAAGTCACGGGAATGAGAAATCGGGTACGGTGTTAGTTTTTTTGGGGTTTTTGTTGGTTATTGACGTCGCTTATTTGTAGGCGTGGCATGACATACATATATAGGCGTGTGGTAGGTTATAGGTCATCGGATGGGTTATGTGGGAATGGTTGGGGAGGGGGCATTGGGCCAGGGGAAAGTGGCGAAAGGACACTTTTAAGGCATGCAATTGCTCAACTTTCGGCGAGGGGACGATTGTGGGCGTGGCATTGCATGCACGGACTTGAAAGTTGTCTCAGCTTGTAGATCAGAGGATTGGGTAAGGGGTTGGGGGGTGGGGAAGGGGCATTGAGTGAGAGGAAAGTGCCGAAAAGACGCTTTGAAAGGCTTTTTTTGTTACTTTAAGTCACGGGAATGAGAAATCGGGTACGGTGTTAGTTTTTTTGGGGTTTTTGTTGGTTATTGACGTCGCTTATTTGTAGGCGTGGCATGACATACATATATAGGCGTGTGGTAGGTTATAGGTCATCGGATGGGTTATGTGGGAATGGTTGGGGAGGGGGCATTGGGCCAGGGGAAAGTGGCGAAAGGACACTTTTAAGGCATGCAATTGCTCAACTTTCGGCGAGGGGACGATTGTGGGCGTGGCATTGCATGCACGGACTTGAAAGTTGTCTTAGCTTGTAGATCAGAGGATTGGGTAAGGGGTTGGGGGGTGGGGAAGGGGCATTGAGTGAGAGGAAAGTGCCGAAAAGACGCTTTGAAAGGCTTTTTTTGTTACTTTAAGTCACGGGAATGAGAAATCGGGTACGGTGTTAGTTTTTTTGGGGTTTTTGTTGGTTATTGACGTCGCTTATTTGTAGGCGTGGCATGACATACATATATAGGCGTGTGGTAGGTTATAGGTCATCGGATGGGTTATGTGGGAATGGTTGGGGAGGGGGCATTGGGCCAGGGGAAAGTGGCGAAAGGACACTTTTAAGGCATGCAATTGCTCAACTTTCGGCGAGGGGACGATTGTGGGCGTGGCATTGCATGCACGGACTTGAAAGTTGTCTCAGCTTGTAGATCAGAGGATTGGGTAAGGGGTTGGGGGGTGGGGAAGGGGCATTGAGTGAGAGGAAAGTGCCGAAAAGACGCTTTGAAAGGCTTTTTTTGTTACTTTAAGTCACGGGAATGAGAAATCGGGTACGGTGTTAGTTTTTTTGGGGTTTTTGTTGGTTATTGACGTCGCTTATTTGTAGGCGTGGCATGACATACATATATAGGCGTGTGGTAGGTTATAGGTCATCGGATGGGTTATGTGGGAATGGTTGGGGAGGGGGCATTGGGCCAGGGGAAAGTGGCGAAAGGACACTTTTAAGGCATGCAATTGCTCAACTTTCGGCGAGGGGACGATTGTGGGCGTGGCATTGCATGCACGGACTTGAAAGTTGTCTCAGCTTGTAGATCAGAGGATTGGGTAAGGGGTTGGGGGGTGGGGAAGGGGCATTGAGTGAGAGGAAAGTGCCGAAAAGACGCTTTGAAAGGCTTTTTTTGTTACTTTAAGTCACGGGAATGAGAAATCGGGTACGGTGTTAGTTTTTTTGGGGTTTTTGTTGGTTATTGACGTCGCTTATTTGTAGGCGTGGCATGACATACATATATAGGCGTGTGGTAGGTTATAGGTCATCGGATGGGTTATGTGGGAATGGTTGGGGAGGGGGCATTGGGCCAGGGGAAAGTGGCGAAAGGACACTTTTAAGGCATGCAATTGCTCAACTTTCGGCGAGGGGACGATTGTGGGCGTGGCATTGCATGCACGGACTTGAAAGTTGTCTCAGCTTGTAGATCAGAGGATTGGGTAAGGGGTTGGGGGGTGGGGAAGGGGCATTGAGTGAGAGGAAAGTGCCGAAAAGACGCTTTGAAAGGCTTTTTTTGTTACTTTAAGTCACGGGAATGAGAAATCGGGTACGGTGTTAGTTTTTTTGGGGTTTTTGTTGGTTATTGACGTCGCTTATTTGTAGGCGTGGCATGACATACATATATAGGCGTGTGGTAGGTTATAGGTCATCGGATGGGTTATGTGGGAATGGTTGGGGAGGGGGCATTGGGCCAGGGGAAAGTGGCGAAAGGACACTTTTAAGGCATGCAATTGCTCAACTTTCGGCGAGGGGACGATTGTGGGCGTGGCATTGCATGCACGGACTTGAAAGTTGTCTCAGCTTGTAGATCAGAGGATTGGGTAAGGGGTTGGGGGGTGGGGAAGGGGCATTGAGTGAGAGGAAAGTGCCGAAAAGACGCTTTGAAAGGCTTTTTTTGTTACTTTAAGTCACGGGAATGAGAAATCGGGTACGGTGTTAGTTTTTTTGGGGTTTTTGTTGGTTATTGACGTCGCTTATTTGTAGGCGTGGCATGACATACATATATAGGCGTGTGGTAGGTTATAGGTCATCGGATGGGTTATGTGGGAATGGTTGGGGAGGGGGCATTGGGCCAGGGGAAAGTGGCGAAAGGACACTTTTAAGGCATGCAATTGCTCAACTTTCGGCGAGGGGACGATTGTGGGCGTGGCATTGCATGCACGGACTTGAAAGTTGTCTCAGCTTGTAGATCAGAGGATTGGGTAAGGGGTTGGGGGGTGGGGAAGGGGCATTGAGTGAGAGGAAAGTGCCGAAAAGACGCTTTGAAAGGCTTTTTTTGTTACTTTAAGTCACGGGAATGAGAAATCGGGTACGGTGTTAGTTTTTTTGGGGTTTTTGTTGGTTATTGACGTCGCTTATTTGTAGGCGTGGCATGACATACATATATAGGCGTGTGGTAGGTTATAGGTCATCGGATGGGTTATGTGGGAATGGTTGGGGAGGGGGCATTGGGCCAGGGGAAAGTGGCGAAAGGACACTTTTAAGGCATGCAATTGCTCAACTTTCGGCGAGGGGACGATTGTGGGCGTGGCATTGCATGCACGGACTTGAAAGTTGTCTCAGCTTGTAGATCAGAGGATTGGGTAAGGGGTTGGGGGGTGGGGAAGGGGCATTGAGTGAGAGGAAAGTGCCGAAAAGACGCTTTGAAAGGCTTTTTTTGTTACTTTAAGTCACGGGAATGAGAAATCGGGTACGGTGTTAGTTTTTTTGGGGTTTTTGTTGGTTATTGACGTCGCTTATTTGTAGGCGTGGCATGACATACATATATAGGCGTGTGGTAGGTTATAGGTCATCGGATGGGTTATGTGGGAATGGTTGGGGAGGGGGCATTGGGCCAGGGGAAAGTGGCGAAAGGACACTTTTAAGGCATGCAATTGCTCAACTTTCGGCGAGGGGACGATTGTGGGCGTGGCATTGCATGCACGGACTTGAAACTTGTCTCACACTCACACTTATTGATTGTCCAAGTGATGTTGAAAGGAAGATACAGAACACTTACTCTGCCACTGCTCTGCAACAGTGAGGTTAAAACTGAATATACTGGGATTCTCAACGATACCGGATCTAACACACCTCCCCATTATCCCAATACCGACATCCGCTCTCAACGCAAAATTTCCACATCACACACCACTATTCCTAACAATTCGACAAACGAGGGGAGCACAACGAGCTTTTGGAGACCTAAATGAAGAGCACAAGTTCATCCTATAAAACCAATCAAATAGCAACAAAAGCAAAAAAGATCCAAGGAAGAAGGGAAGAATGCTAAAGAAAAAACAAGTAGCCACGAGAAAAAGCAGAACGAAGAAGACAGGAAAGTCAAAGTGCAATGTGAGGGGAATAAAGGAAAAGGAACTAGAAATTATTGAATGCTTAAACAGAATTAATGTGGACTTTAGCACTGACACAAACAAATAAAAGAGGTGAAAAATGTAATAAATGAGATAATGGATACCTTATGGTATACAGAGGGGTAGTAGAAATCATTAATCCAAGAGCAGGAGTAGCTTGCGAGGTGAAAAATAATAAAATAAATGATATCAGAGAGTTATAAGTAGTAAGGGAAAAATACTAGAGGTGGAATTAGGAAAATGCGGAGAAACCAAAACAATAGTCGTAGCATACGGACCGAACGAGGACGAAAAGAAGGAAGAAAAAGATAAATACTGGGACAGAAGTATGCGACAGGAAAAAAGGGAAGATAATCATAGCCAGCGATTTAAGTTCTAGAATAGGAAATGAAAAGAAAAAATGGGAAGGAGTCATAGGAATACATGGAGAAATGACTCTAAACACCAACGGAAGGAGATTACTGGATTTCTTCCTAATAAATTACCTATTGATCGCAAACTCTCTCTTTTCACATAAAGACATACATAAATACACTAGTGAAATTCTAAGTAAATCCATTACAGATTACTCGTATATTATAGTAGAAAAACATAATAAAGGGGAGCTAGTAGACACAGGAATTAAAATAGGGGTGGAAATCGGTAGCGATCATCATTCCCTAGAAGTAGTGCTAAAGGACAGACGAGCGAGTTTACAAATAACGAAGAAAAGGGAACAAGAAAATGAAAAATAAAAATCATAGCTTACACCCCACGAAAGGCGACATAAAGGAAATAAATATGTAGATATAATAGAGGTGAGAGAAAAGACATGAGAGAGACGATTATTATGCCGATGATTGGTTAAACATAGCCAGGAGAAATATATAGAGTAAAGAAGAAAAGGCAAAAGGAAGTGTATGAAAAAACGAGATCGGAGAAAGAGAAGGTTATAGGCCATCGTATGCGCCTATGCGGTATATGGGAATGGTTAAGGTGAGGGCATTGGGCCGGGGGAGAATGGCGAAAGGTGACTTGGAAGCATTGAATTAGCTTACCTTCGGCGAGGGGACGATTGTGGGCGTGGCATTGCATGCACGGACTTGAAAGTTGTCTCAGCTTGTAGATCAGAGGATTGGGTAAGGGGTTGGCGGGTGGGGAAGGGGCATTGAGTGAGAGGAAAGTGCCGAAAAGACGCTTTGAAAGGCTTTTTTTGTTACTTTAAGTCACGGGAATGAGAAATCGGGTACGGTGTTAGTTTTTTTGGGGTTTTTGTTGGTTATTGACGTCGCTTATTTGTAGGCGTGGCATGACATACATATATAGGCGTGTGGTAGGTTATAGGTCATCGGATGGGTTATGTGGGAATGGTTGGGGAGGGGGCATTGGGCCAGGGGAAAGTGGCGAAAGGACACTTTTAAGGCATGCAATTGCTCAACTTTCGGCGAGGGGACGATTGTGGGCGTGGCATTGCATGCACGGACTTGAAAGTTGTCTCAGCTTGTAGATCAGAGGATTGGGTAAGGGGTTGGGGGGGTGGGGAAGGGGCATTGAGTGAGAGGAAAGTGCCGAAAAGACGCTTTGAAAGGCTTTTTTTGTTACTTTAAGTCACGGGAATGAGAAATCGGGTACGGTGTTAGTTTTTTTGGGGTTTTTGTTGGTTATTGACGTCGCTTATTTGTAGGCGTGGCATGACATACATATATAGGCGTGTGGTAGGTTATAGGTCATCGGATGGGTTATGTGGGAATGGTTGGGGAGGGGGCATTGGGCCAGGGGAAAGTGGCGAAAGGACACTTTTAAGGCATGCAATTGCTCAACTTTCGGCGAGGGGACGATTGTGGGCGTGGCATTGCATGCACGGACTTGAAAGTTGTCTCAGCTTGTAGATCAGAGGATTGGGTAAGGGGTTGGGGGGTGGGGAAGGGGCATTGAGTGAGAGGAAAGTGCCGAAAAGACGCTTTGAAAGGCTTTTTTTGTTACTTTAAGTCACGGGAATGAGAAATCGGGTACGGTGTTAGTTTTTTTGGGGTTTTTGTTGGTTATTGACGTCGCTTATTTGTAGGCGTGGCATGACATACATATATAGGCGTGTGGTAGGTTATAGGTCATCGGATGGGTTATGTGGGAATGGTTGGGGAGGGGGCATTGGGCCAGGGGAAAGTGGCGAAAGGACACTTTTAAGGCATGCAATTGCTCAACTTTCGGCGAGGGGACGATTGTGGGCGTGGCATTGCATGCACGGACTTGAAAGTTGTCTCAGCTTGTAGATCAGAGGATTGGGTAAGGGGTTTGGGGGTGGGGAAGGGGCATTGAGTGAGAGGAAAGTGCCGAAAAGACGCTTTGAAAGGCTTTTTTTGTTACTTTAAGTCACGGGAATGAGAAATCGGGTACGGTGTTAGTTTTTTTGGGGTTTTTGTTGGTTATTGACGTCGCTTATTTGTAGGCGTGGCATGACATACATATATAGGCGTGTGGTAGGTTATAGGTCATCGGATGGGTTATGTGGGAATGGTTGGGGAGGGGGCATTGGGCCAGGGGAAAGTGGCGAAAGGACACTTTTAAGGCATGCAATTGCTCAACTTTCGGCGAGGGGACGATTGTGGGCGTGGCATTGCATGCACGGACTTGAAAGTTGTCTCAGCTTGTAGATCAGAGGATTGGGTAAGGGGTTGGGGGGTGGGGAAGGGGCATTGAGTGAGAGGAAAGTGCCGAAAAGACGCTTTGAAAGGCTTTTTTTGTTACTTTAAGTCACGGGAATGAGAAATCGGGTACGGTGTTAGTTTTTTTGGGGTTTTTGTTGGTTATTGACGTCGCTTATTTGTAGGCGTGGCATGACATACATATATAGGCGTGTGGTAGGTTATAGGTCATCGGATGGGTTATGTGGGAATGGTTGGGGAGGGGGCATTGGGCCAGGGGAAAGTGGCGAAAGGACACTTTTAAGGCATGCAATTGCTCAACTTTCGGCGAGGGGACGATTGTGGGCGTGGCATTGCATGCACGGACTTGAAAGTTGTCTCAGCTTGTAGATCAGAGGATTGGGTAAGGGGTTGGGGGGTGGGGAAGGGGCATTGAGTGAGAGGAAAGTGCCGAAAAGACGCTTTGAAAGGCTTTTTTTGTTACTTTAAGTCACGGGAATGAGAAATCGGGTACGGTGTTAGTTTTTTTGGGGTTTTTGTTGGTTATTGACGTCGCTTATTTGTAGGCGTGGCATGACATACATATATAGGCGTGTGGTAGGTTATAGGTCATCGGATGGGTTATGTGGGAATGGTTGGGGAGGGGGCATTGGGCCAGGGGAAAGTGGCGAAAGGACACTTTTAAGGCATGCAATTGCTCAACTTTCGGCGAGGGGACGATTGTGGGCGTGGCATTGCATGCACGGACTTGAAAGTTGTCTCAGCTTGTAGATCAGAGGATTGGGTAAGGGGTTGGGGGGTGGGGAAGGGGCATTGAGTGAGAGGAAAGTGCCGAAAAGACGCTTTGAAAGGCTTTTTTTGTTACTTTAAGTCACGGGAATGAGAAATCGGGTACGGTGTTAGTTTTTTTGGGGTTTTTGTTGGTTATTGACGTCGCTTATTTGTAGGCGTGGCATGACATACATATATAGGCGTGTGGTAGGTTATAGGTCATCGGATGGGTTATGTGGGAATGGTTGGGGAGGGGGCATTGGGCCAGGGGAAAGTGGCGAAAGGACACTTTTAAGGCATGCAATTGCTCAACTTTCGGCGAGGGGACGATTGTGGGCGTGGCATTGCATGCACGGACTTGAAAGTTGTCTCAGCTTGTAGATCAGAGGATTGGGTAAGGGGTTGGGGGGTGGGGAAGGGGCATTGAGTGAGAGGAAAGTGCCGAAAAGACGCTTTGAAAGGCTTTTTTTGTTACTTTAAGTCACGGGAATGAGAAATCGGGTACGGTGTTAGTTTTTTTGGGGTTTTTGTTGGTTATTGACGTCGCTTATTTGTAGGCGTGGCATGACATACATATATAGGCGTGTGGTAGGTTATAGGTCATCGGATGGGTTATGTGGGAATGGTTGGGGAGGGGGCATTGGGCCAGGGGAAAGTGGCGAAAGGACACTTTTAAGGCATGCAATTGCTCAACTTTCGGCGAGGGGACGATTGTGGGCGTGGCATTGCATGCACGGACTTGAAAGTTGTCTCAGCTTGTAGATCAGAGGATTGGGTAAGGGGTTGGGGGGTGGGGAAGGGGCATTGAGTGAGAGGAAAGTGCCGAAAAGACGCTTTGAAAGGCTTTTTTTGTTACTTTAAGTCACGGGAATGAGAAATCGGGTACGGTGTTAGTTTTTTTGGGGTTTTTGTTGGTTATTGACGTCGCTTATTTGTAGGCGTGGCATGACATACATATATAGGCGTGTGGTAGGTTATAGGTCATCGGATGGGTTATGTGGGAATGGTTGGGGAGGGGGCATTGGGCCAGGGGAAAGTGGCGAAAGGACACTTTTAAGGCATGCAATTGCTCAACTTTCGGCGAGGGGACGATTGTGGGCGTGGCATTGCATGCACGGACTTGAAAGTTGTCTCAGCTTGTAGATCAGAGGATTGGGTAAGGGGTTGGGGGGTGGGGAAGGGGCATTGAGTGAGAGGAAAGTGCCGAAAAGACGCTTTGAAAGGCTTTTTTTGTTACTTTAAGTCACGGGAATGAGAAATCGGGTACGGTGTTAGTTTTTTTGGGGTTTTTGTTGGTTATTGACGTCGCTTATTTGTAGGCGTGGCATGACATACATATATAGGCGTGTGGTAGGTTATAGGTCATCGGATGGGTTATGTGGGAATGGTTGGGGAGGGGGCATTGGGCCAGGGGAAAGTGGCGAAAGGACACTTTTAAGGCATGCAATTGCTCAACTTTCGGCGAGGGGACGATTGTGGGCGTGGCATTGCATGCACGGACTTGAAAGTTGTCTCAGCTTGTAGATCAGAGGATTGGGTAAGGGGTTGGGGGGTGGGGAAGGGGCATTGAGTGAGAGGAAAGTGCCGAAAAGACGCTTTGAAAGGCTTTTTTTGTTACTTTAAGTCACGGGAATGAGAAATCGGGTACGGTGTTAGTTTTTTTGGGGTTTTTGTTGGTTATTGACGTCGCTTATTTGTAGGCGTGGCATGACATACATATATAGGCGTGTGGTAGGTTATAGGTCATCGGATGGGTTATGTGGGAATGGTTGGGGAGGGGGCATTGGGCCAGGGGAAAGTGGCGAAAGGACACTTTTAAGGCATGCAATTGCTCAACTTTCGGCGAGGGGACGATTGTGGGCGTGGCATTGCATGCACGGACTTGAAAGTTGTCTCAGCTTGTAGATCAGAGGATTGGGTAAGGGGTTGGGGGGTGGGGAAGGGGCATTGAGTGAGAGGAAAGTGCCGAAAAGACGCTTTGAAAGGCTTTTTTTGTTACTTTAAGTCACGGGAATGAGAAATCGGGTACGGTGTTAGTTTTTTTGGGGTTTTTGTTGGTTATTGACGTCGCTTATTTGTAGGCGTGGCATGACATACATATATAGGCGTGTGGTAGGTTATAGGTCATCGGATGGGTTATGTGGGAATGGTTGGGGAGGGGGCATTGGGCCAGGGGAAAGTGGCGAAAGGACACTTTTAAGGCATGCAATTGCTCAACTTTCGGCGAGGGGACGATTGTGGGCGTGGCATTGCATGCACGGACTTGAAAGTTGTCTCAGCTTGTAGATCAGAGGATTGGGTAAGGGGTTGGGGGGTGGGGAAGGGGCATTGAGTGAGAGGAAAGTGCCGAAAAGACGCTTTGAAAGGCTTTTTTTGTTACTTTAAGTCACGGGAATGAGAAATCGGGTACGGTGTTAGTTTTTTTGGGGTTTTTGTTGGTTATTGACGTCGCTTATTTGTAGGCGTGGCATGACATACATATATAGGCGTGTGGTAGGTTATAGGTCATCGGATGGGTTATGTGGGAATGGTTGGGGAGGGGGCATTGGGCCAGGGGAAAGTGGCGAAAGGACACTTTTAAGGCATGCAATTGCTCAACTTTCGGCGAGGGGACGATTGTGGGCGTGGCATTGCATGCACGGACTTGAAAGTTGTCTCAGCTTGTAGATCAGAGGATTGGGTAAGGGGTTGGGGGGTGGGGAAGGGGCATTGAGTGAGAGGAAAGTGCCGAAAAGACGCTTTGAAAGGCTTTTTTTGTTACTTTAAGTCACGGGAATGAGAAATCGGGTACGGTGTTAGTTTTTTTGGGGTTTTTGTTGGTTATTGACGTCGCTTATTTGTAGGCGTGGCATGACATACATATATAGGCGTGTGGTAGGTTATAGGTCATCGGATGGGTTATGTGGGAATGGTTGGGGAGGGGGCATTGGGCCAGGGGAAAGTGGCGAAAGGACACTTTTAAGGCATGCAATTGCTCAACTTTCGGCGAGGGGACGATTGTGGGCGTGGCATTGCATGCACGGACTTGAAAGTTGTCTCAGCTTGTAGATCAGAGGATTGGGTAAGGGGTTGGGGGGTGGGGAAGGGGCATTGAGTGAGAGGAAAGTGCCGAAAAGACGCTTTGAAAGGCTTTTTTTGTTACTTTAAGTCACGGGAATGAGAAATCGGGTACGGTGTTAGTTTTTTTGGGGTTTTTGTTGGTTATTGACGTCGCTTATTTGTAGGCGTGGCATGACATACATATATAGGCGTGTGGTAGGTTATAGGTCATCGGATGGGTTATGTGGGAATGGTTGGGGAGGGGGCATTGGGCCAGGGGAAAGTGGCGAAAGGACACTTTTAAGGCATGCAATTGCTCAACTTTCGGCGAGGGGACGATTGTGGGCGTGGCATTGCATGCACGGACTTGAAAGTTGTCTCAGCTTGTAGATCAGAGGATTGGGTAAGGGGTTGGGGGGTGGGGAAGGGGCATTGAGTGAGAGGAAAGTGCCGAAAAGACGCTTTGAAAGGCTTTTTTTGTTACTTTAAGTCACGGGAATGAGAAATCGGGTACGGTGTTAGTTTTTTTGGGGTTTTTGTTGGTTATTGACGTCGCTTATTTGTAGGCGTGGCATGACATACATATATAGGCGTGTGGTAGGTTATAGGTCATCGGATGGGTTATGTGGGAATGGTTGGGGAGGGGGCATTGGGCCAGGGGAAAGTGGCGAAAGGACACTTTTAAGGCATGCAATTGCTCAACTTTCGGCGAGGGGACGATTGTGGGCGTGGCATTGCATGCACGGACTTGAAAGTTGTCTCAGCTTGTAGATCAGAGGATTGGGTAAGGGGTTGGGGGGTGGGGAAGGGGCATTGAGTGAGAGGAAAGTGCCGAAAAGACGCTTTGAAAGGCTTTTTTTGTTACTTTAAGTCACGGGAATGAGAAATCGGGTACGGTGTTAGTTTTTTTGGGGTTTTTGTTGGTTATTGACGTCGCTTATTTGTAGGCGTGGCATGACATACATATATAGGCGTGTGGTAGGTTATAGGTCATCGGATGGGTTATGTGGGAATGGTTGGGGAGGGGGCATTGGGCCAGGGGAAAGTGGCGAAAGGACACTTTTAAGGCATGCAATTGCTCAACTTTCGGCGAGGGGACGATTGTGGGCGTGGCATTGCATGCACGGACTTGAAAGTTGTCTCAGCTTGTAGATCAGAGGATTGGGTAAGGGGTTGGGGGGTGGGGAAGGGGCATTGAGTGAGAGGAAAGTGCCGAAAAGACGCTTTGAAAGGCTTTTTTTGTTACTTTAAGTCACGGGAATGAGAAATCGGGTACGGTGTTAGTTTTTTTGGGGTTTTTGTTGGTTATTGACGTCGCTTATTTGTAGGCGTGGCATGACATACATATATAGGCGTGTGGTAGGTTATAGGTCATCGGATGGGTTATGTGGGAATGGTTGGGGAGGGGGCATTGGGCCAGGGGAAAGTGGCGAAAGGACACTTTTAAGGCATGCAATTGCTCAACTTTCGGCGAGGGGACGATTGTGGGCGTGGCATTGCATGCACGGACTTGAAAGTTGTCTCAGCTTGTAGATCAGAGGATTGGGTAAGGGGTTGGGGGGTGGGGAAGGGGCATTGAGTGAGAGGAAAGTGCCGAAAAGACGCTTTGAAAGGCTTTTTTTGTTACTTTAAGTCACGGGAATGAGAAATCGGGTACGGTGTTAGTTTTTTTGGGGTTTTTGTTGGTTATTGACGTCGCTTATTTGTAGGCGTGGCATGACATACATATATAGGCGTGTGGTAGGTTATAGGTCATCGGATGGGTTATGTGGGAATGGTTGGGGAGGGGGCATTGGGCCAGGGGAAAGTGGCGAAAGGACACTTTTAAGGCATGCAATTGCTCAACTTTCGGCGAGGGGACGATTGTGGGCGTGGCATTGCATGCACGGACTTGAAAGTTGTCTCAGCTTGTAGATCAGAGGATTGGGTAAGGGGTTGGGGGGTGGGGAAGGGGCATTGAGTGAGAGGAAAGTGCCGAAAAGACGCTTTGAAAGGCTTTTTTTGTTACTTTAAGTCACGGGAATGAGAAATCGGGTACGGTGTTAGTTTTTTTGGGGTTTTTGTTGGTTATTGACGTCGCTTATTTGTAGGCGTGGCATGACATACATATATAGGCGTGTGGTAGGTTATAGGTCATCGGATGGGTTATGTGGGAATGGTTGGGGAGGGGGCATTGGGCCAGGGGAAAGTGGCGAAAGGACACTTTTAAGGCATGCAATTGCTCAACTTTCGGCGAGGGGACGATTGTGGGCGTGGCATTGCATGCACGGACTTGAAAGTTGTCTCAGCTTGTAGATCAGAGGATTGGGTAAGGGGTTGGGGGGTGGGGAAGGGGCATTGAGTGAGAGGAAAGTGCCGAAAAGACGCTTTGAAAGGCTTTTTTTGTTACTTTAAGTCACGGGAATGAGAAATCGGGTACGGTGTTAGTTTTTTTGGGGTTTTTGTTGGTTATTGACGTCGCTTATTTGTAGGCGTGGCATGACATACATATATAGGCGTGTGGTAGGTTATAGGTCATCGGATGGGTTATGTGGGAATGGTTGGGGAGGGGGCATTGGGCCAGGGGAAAGTGGCGAAAGGACACTTTTAAGGCATGCAATTGCTCAACTTTCGGCGAGGGGACGATTGTGGGCGTGGCATTGCATGCACGGACTTGAAAGTTGTCTCAGCTTGTAGATCAGAGGATTGGGTAAGGGGTTGGGGGGTGGGGAAGGGGCATTGAGTGAGAGGAAAGTGCCGAAAAGACGCTTTGAAAGGCTTTTTTTGTTACTTTAAGTCACGGGAATGAGAAATCGGGTACGGTGTTAGTTTTTTTGGGGTTTTTGTTGGTTATTGACGTCGCTTATTTGTAGGCGTGGCATGACATACATATATAGGCGTGTGGTAGGTTATAGGTCATCGGATGGGTTATGTGGGAATGGTTGGGGAGGGGGCATTGGGCCAGGGGAAAGTGGCGAAAGGACACTTTTAAGGCATGCAATTGCTCAACTTTCGGCGAGGGGACGATTGTGGGCGTGGCATTGCATGCACGGACTTGAAAGTTGTCTCAGCTTGTAGATCAGAGGATTGGGTAAGGGGTTGGGGGGTGGGGAAGGGGCATTGAGTGAGAGGAAAGTGCCGAAAAGACGCTTTGAAAGGCTTTTTTTGTTACTTTAAGTCACGGGAATGAGAAATCGGGTACGGTGTTAGTTTTTTTGGGGTTTTTGTTGGTTATTGACGTCGCTTATTTGTAGGCGTGGCATGACATACATATATAGGCGTGTGGTAGGTTATAGGTCATCGGATGGGTTATGTGGGAATGGTTGGGGAGGGGGCATTGGGCCAGGGGAAAGTGGCGAAAGGACACTTTTAAGGCATGCAATTGCTCAACTTTCGGCGAGGGGACGATTGTGGGCGTGGCATTGCATGCACGGACTTGAAAGTTGTCTCAGCTTGTAGATCAGAGGATTGGGTAAGGGGTTGGGGGGTGGGGAAGGGGCATTGAGTGAGAGGAAAGTGCCGAAAAGACGCTTTGAAAGGCTTTTTTTGTTACTTTAAGTCACGGGAATGAGAAATCGGGTACGGTGTTAGTTTTTTTGGGGTTTTTGTTGGTTATTGACGTCGCTTATTTGTAGGCGTGGCATGACATACATATATAGGCGTGTGGTAGGTTATAGGTCATCGGATGGGTTATGTGGGAATGGTTGGGGAGGGGGCATTGGGCCAGGGGAAAGTGGCGAAAGGACACTTTTAAGGCATGCAATTGCTCAACTTTCGGCGAGGGGACGATTGTGGGCGTGGCATTGCATGCACGGACTTGAAAGTTGTCTCAGCTTGTAGATCAGAGGATTGGGTAAGGGGTTGGGGGGTGGGGAAGGGGCATTGAGTGAGAGGAAAGTGCCGAAAAGACGCTTTGAAAGGCTTTTTTTGTTACTTTAAGTCACGGGAATGAGAAATCGGGTACGGTGTTAGTTTTTTTGGGGTTTTTGTTGGTTATTGACGTCGCTTATTTGTAGGCGTGGCATGACATACATATATAGGCGTGTGGTAGGTTATAGGTCATCGGATGGGTTATGTGGGAATGGTTGGGGAGGGGGCATTGGGCCAGGGGAAAGTGGCGAAAGGACACTTTTAAGGCATGCAATTGCTCAACTTTCGGCGAGGGGACGATTGTGGGCGTGGCATTGCATGCACGGACTTGAAAGTTGTCTCAGCTTGTAGATCAGAGGATTGGGTAAGGGGTTGGGGGGTGGGGAAGGGGCATTGAGTGAGAGGAAAGTGCCGAAAAGACGCTTTGAAAGGCTTTTTTTGTTACTTTAAGTCACGGGAATGAGAAATCGGGTACGGTGTTAGTTTTTTTGGGGTTTTTGTTGGTTATTGACGTCGCTTATTTGTAGGCGTGGCATGACATACATATATAGGCGTGTGGTAGGTTATAGGTCATCGGATGGGTTATGTGGGAATGGTTGGGGAGGGGGCATTGGGCCAGGGGAAAGTGGCGAAAGGACACTTTTAAGGCATGCAATTGCTCAACTTTCGGCGAGGGGACGATTGTGGGCGTGGCATTGCATGCACGGACTTGAAAGTTGTCTCAGCTTGTAGATCAGAGGATTGGGTAAGGGGTTGGGGGGTGGGGAAGGGGCATTGAGTGAGAGGAAAGTGCCGAAAAGACGCTTTGAAAGGCTTTTTTTGTTACTTTAAGTCACGGGAATGAGAAATCGGGTACGGTGTTAGTTTTTTTGGGGTTTTTGTTGGTTATTGACGTCGCTTATTTGTAGGCGTGGCATGACATACATATATAGGCGTGTGGTAGGTTATAGGTCATCGGATGGGTTATGTGGGAATGGTTGGGGAGGGGGCATTGGGCCAGGGGAAAGTGGCGAAAGGACACTTTTAAGGCATGCAATTGCTCAACTTTCGGCGAGGGGACGATTGTGGGCGTGGCATTGCATGCACGGACTTGAAAGTTGTCTCAGCTTGTAGATCAGAGGATTGGGTAAGGGGTTGGGGGGTGGGGAAGGGGCATTGAGTGAGAGGAAAGTGCCGAAAAGACGCTTTGAAAGGCTTTTTTTGTTACTTTAAGTCACGGGAATGAGAAATCGGGTACGGTGTTAGTTTTTTTGGGGTTTTTGTTGGTTATTGACGTCGCTTATTTGTAGGCGTGGCATGACATACATATATAGGCGTGTGGTAGGTTATAGGTCATCGGATGGGTTATGTGGGAATGGTTGGGGAGGGGGCATTGGGCCAGGGGAAAGTGGCGAAAGGACACTTTTAAGGCATGCAATTGCTCAACTTTCGGCGAGGGGACGATTGTGGGCGTGGCATTGCATGCACGGACTTGAAAGTTGTCTCAGCTTGTAGATCAGAGGATTGGGTAAGGGGTTGGGGGGTGGGGAAGGGGCATTGAGTGAGAGGAAAGTGCCGAAAAGACGCTTTGAAAGGCTTTTTTTGTTACTTTAAGTCACGGGAATGAGAAATCGGGTACGGTGTTAGTTTTTTTGGGGTTTTTGTTGGTTATTGACGTCGCTTATTTGTAGGCGTGGCATGACATACATATATAGGCGTGTGGTAGGTTATAGGTCATCGGATGGGTTATGTGGGAATGGTTGGGGAGGGGGCATTGGGCCAGGGGAAAGTGGCGAAAGGACACTTTTAAGGCATGCAATTGCTCAACTTTCGGCGAGGGGACGATTGTGGGCGTGGCATTGCATGCACGGACTTGAAAGTTGTCTCAGCTTGTAGATCAGAGGATTGGGTAAGGGGTTGGGGGGGTGGGGAAGGGGCATTGAGTGAGAGGAAAGTGCCGAAAAGACGCTTTGAAAGGCTTTTTTTGTTACTTTAAGTCACGGGAATGAGAAATCGGGTACGGTGTTAGTTTTTTTGGGGTTTTTGTTGGTTATTGACGTCGCTTATTTGTAGGCGTGGCATGACATACATATATAGGCGTGTGGTAGGTTATAGGTCATCGGATGGGTTATGTGGGAATGGTTGGGGAGGGGGCATTGGGCCAGGGGAAAGTGGCGAAAGGACACTTTTAAGGCATGCAATTGCTCAACTTTCGGCGAGGGGACGATTGTGGGCGTGGCATTGCATGCACGGACTTGAAAGTTGTCTCAGCTTGTAGATCAGAGGATTGGGTAAGGGGTTGGGGGGGTGGGGAAGGGGCATTGAGTGAGAGGAAAGTGCCGAAAAGACGCTTTGAAAGGCTTTTTTTGTTACTTTAAGTCACGGGAATGAGAAATCGGGTACGGTGTTAGTTTTTTTGGGGTTTTTGTTGGTTATTGACGTCGCTTATTTGTAGGCGTGGCATGACATACATATATAGGCGTGTGGTAGGTTATAGGTCATCGGATGGGTTATGTGGGAATGGTTGGGGAGGGGGCATTGGGCCAGGGGAAAGTGGCGAAAGGACACTTTTAAGGCATGCAATTGCTCAACTTTCGGCGAGGGGACGATTGTGGGCGTGGCATTGCATGCACGGACTTGAAAGTTGTCTCAGCTTGTAGATCAGAGGATTGGGTAAGGGGTTGGGGGGGGTGGGGAAGGGGCATTGAGTGAGAGGAAAGTGCCGAAAAGACGCTTTGAAAGGCTTTTTTTGTTACTTTAAGTCACGGGAATGAGAAATCGGGTACGGTGTTAGTTTTTTTGGGGTTTTTGTTGGTTATTGACGTCGCTTATTTGTAGGCGTGGCATGACATACATATATAGGCGTGTGGTAGGTTATAGGTCATCGGATGGGTTATGTGGGAATGGTTGGGGAGGGGGCATTGGGCCAGGGGAAAGTGGCGAAAGGACACTTTTAAGGCATGCAATTGCTCAACTTTCGGCGAGGGGACGATTGTGGGCGTGGCATTGCATGCACGGACTTGAAAGTTGTCTCAGCTTGTAGATCAGAGGATTGGGTAAGGGGTTGGGGGGGTGGGGAAGGGGCATTGAGTGAGAGGAAAGTGCCGAAAAGACGCTTTGAAAGGCTTTTTTTGTTACTTTAAGTCACGGGAATGAGAAATCGGGTACGGTGTTAGTTTTTTTGGGGTTTTTGTTGGTTATTGACGTCGCTTATTTGTAGGCGTGGCATGACATACATATATAGGCGTGTGGTAGGTTATAGGTCATCGGATGGGTTATGTGGGAATGGTTGGGGAGGGGGCATTGGGCCAGGGGAAAGTGGCGAAAGGACACTTTTAAGGCATGCAATTGCTCAACTTTCGGCGAGGGGACGATTGTGGGCGTGGCATTGCATGCACGGACTTGAAAGTTGTCTCAGCTTGTAGATCAGAGGATTGGGTAAGGGGTTGGGGGGGGGTGGGGAAGGGGCATTGAGTGAGAGGAAAGTGCCGAAAAGACGCTTTGAAAGGCTTTTTTTGTTACTTTAAGTCACGGGAATGAGAAATCGGGTACGGTGTTAGTTTTTTTGGGGTTTTTGTTGGTTATTGACGTCGCTTATTTGTAGGCGTGGCATGACATACATATATAGGCGTGTGGTAGGTTATAGGTCATCGGATGGGTTATGTGGGAATGGTTGGGGAGGGGGCATTGGGCCAGGGGAAAGTGGCGAAAGGACACTTTTAAGGCATGCAATTGCTCAACTTTCGGCGAGGGGACGATTGTGGGCGTGGCATTGCATGCACGGACTTGAAAGTTGTCTCAGCTTGTAGATCAGAGGATTGGGTAAGGGGTTGGGGGGGGTGGGGGAAGGGGCATTGAGTGAGAGGAAAGTGCCGAAAAGACGCTTTGAAAGGCTTTTTTTGTTACTTTAAGTCACGGAATGAGAAATCGGGTACGGTGTTAGTTTTTTTGGGGTTTTTGTTGGTTATTGACGTCGCTTATTTGTAGGCGTGGCATGACATACATATATAGGCGTGTGGTAGGTTATAGGTCATCGGATGGGTTATGTGGGAATGGTTGGGGAGGGGGCATTGGGCCAGGGGAAAGTGGCGAAAGGACACTTTTAAGGCATGCAATTGCTCAACTTTCGGCGAGGGGACGATTGTGGGCGTGGCATTGCATGCACGGACTTGAAAGTTGTCTCAGCTTGTAGATCAGAGGATTGGGTAAGGGGTTGGGGGGGTGGGGAAGGGGCATTGAGTGAGAGGAAAGTGCCGAAAAGACGCTTTGAAAGGCTTTTTTTGTTACTTTAAGTCACGGGAATGAGAAATCGGGTACGGTGTTAGTTTTTTTGGGGTTTTTGTTGGTTATTGACGTCGCTTATTTGTAGGCGTGGCATGACATACATATATAGGCGTGTGGTAGGTTATAGGTCATCGGATGGGTTATGTGGGAATGGTTGGGGAGGGGGCATTGGGCCAGGGGAAAGTGGCGAAAGGACACTTTTAAGGCATGCAATTGCTCAACTTTCGGCGAGGGGACGATTGTGGGCGTGGCATTGCATGCACGGACTTGAAAGTTGTCTCAGCTTGTAGATCAGAGGATTGGGTAAGGGGTTGGGGGGGGTGGGGAAGGGGCATTGAGTGAGAGGAAAGTGCCGAAAAGACGCTTTGAAAGGCTTTTTTTGTTACTTTAAGTCACGGGAATGAGAAATCGGGTACGGTGTTAGTTTTTTTGGGGTTTTTGTTGGTTATTGACGTCGCTTATTTGTAGGCGTGGCATGACATACATATATAGGCGTGTGGTAGGTTATAGGTCATCGGATGGGTTATGTGGGAATGGTTGGGGAGGGGGCATTGGGCCAGGGGAAAGTGGCGAAAGGACACTTTTAAGGCATGCAATTGCTCAACTTTCGGCGAGGGGACGATTGTGGGCGTGGCATTGCATGCACGGACTTGAAAGTTGTCTCAGCTTGTAGATCAGAGGATTGGGTAAGGGGTTGGGGTGGGTGGGGAAGGGGCATTGAGTGAGAGGAAAGTGCCGAAAAGACGCTTTGAAAGGCTTTTTTTGTTACTTTAAGTCACGGGAATGAGAAATCGGGTACGGTGTTAGTTTTTTTGGGGTTTTTGTTGGTTATTGACGTCGCTTATTTGTAGGCGTGGCATGACATACATATATAGGCGTGTGGTAGGTTATAGGTCATCGGATGGGTTATGTGGGAATGGTTGGGGAGGGGGCATTGGGCCAGGGGAAAGTGGCGAAAGGACACTTTTAAGGCATGCAATTGCTCAACTTTCGGCGAGGGGACGATTGTGGGCGTGGCATTGCATGCACGGACTTGAAAGTTGTCTCAGCTTGTAGATCAGAGGATTGGGTAAGGGGTTGGGGGGGGGGTGGGGAAGGGGCATTGAGTGAGAGGAAAGTGCCGAAAAGACGCTTTGAAAGGCTTTTTTTGTTACTTTAAGTCACGGGAATGAGAAATCGGGTACGGTGTTAGTTTTTTTGGGGTTTTTGTTGGTTATTGACGTCGCTTATTTGTAGGCGTGGCATGACATACATATATAGGCGTGTGGTAGGTTATAGGTCATCGGATGGGTTATGTGGGAATGGTTGGGGAGGGGGCATTGGGCCAGGGGAAAGTGGCGAAAGGACACTTTTAAGGCATGCAATTGCTCAACTTTCGGCGAGGGGACGATTGTGGGCGTGGCATTGCATGCACGGACTTGAAAGTTGTCTCAGCTTGTAGATCAGAGGATTGGGTAAGGGGTTGGGGGGGGTGGGGAAGGGGCATTGAGTGAGAGGAAAGTGCCGAAAAGACGCTTTGAAAGGCTTTTTTTGTTACTTTAAGTCACGGGAATGAGAAATCGGGTACGGTGTTAGTTTTTTGGGGTTTTTGTTGGTTATTGACGTCGCTTATTTGTAGGCGTGGCATGACATACATATATAGGCGTGTGGTAGGTTATAGGTCATCGGATGGGTTATGTGGGAATGGTTGGGGAGGGGGCATTGGGCCAGGGGAAAGTGGCGAAAGGACACTTTTAAGGCATGCAATTGCTCAACTTTCGGCGAGGGGGACGATTGTGGGCGTGGCATTGCATGCACGGACTTGAAAGTTGTCTCAGCTTGTAGATCAGAGGATTGGGTAAGGGGTTGGGGGGGGGGGGGGTGGGGAAGGGGCATTGAGTGAGAGGAAAGTGCCGTTACTTTAAGTCACGGGAATGAGAAATCGGGTACGGTGTTAGTTTTTTTGGGGTTTTTGTTGGTTATTGACGTCGCTTATTTGTAGGCGTGGCATGACATACATATATAGGCGTGTGGTAGGTTATAGGTCATCGGATGGGTTATGTGGGAATGGTTGGGGAGGGGGCATTGGGCCAGGGGAAAGTGGCGAAAGGACACTTTTAAGGCATGCAATTGCTCAACTTTCGGCGAGGGGACGATTGTGGGCGTGGCATTGCATGCACGGACTTGAAAGTTGTCTCAGCTTGTAGATCAGAGGATTGGGTAAGGGGTTGGGGGGTGG
>CAMPTQ010000028.1:17500-22500 GCA_946965025.1 Blera fallax
GAAATCTCTAAATATTTTTTTTATTTAGAGGGTTCTGAGGGCTTATTCATGAAGAAATTCGTGAAACTAAATTTGATACTTTTATTCATGAAGAGATTCGTGAAATTATAACTTTTCTTCTGGTAAGAGGCCATGGAAAGCAAATATTAATTTATTTGTCTTGTGGCTCAAATAGACTTTAAAGAGTTTTATATTATATGTATTTATATATAAAATGGTAGCATATTCTTTGTGTAATATAAAGGAAAAATTGATATGAAATATAAGGAATTCTTAATTCTTTTTCATAATAATATTTGTATATTTTTTTAATAATATAACAAATATGCTTTAAAATGAAGTAAATGAGAAATTAGTATTTTGAAAATAATCATTGATAATGTATTTGTGAAAGGTTTACTTAGTAAAAATTACTCAAATAAGTTGAAAAAATGTCTCTTATTTGGTGTTTATTTTTGATTTAAAGTAACTTTGACCTTTGTGAAATATATTAAAATCCTCTATGATTTTAAGAGTATATAAATCTTTCTCTCTGTCATATATAGAAATAACATGTAAATACCTTATTTTATAAAGTTGTATTTATCGTTTATTTCTTTAATTTATATATGTTTATGAGTTGAAGTTTCTCTTAATATTATTTAGATGGAATTAATGTTATTTTTCAAATGAAAATTTCAAATAATATTTTATTTTATAACATTATTCTGGTTGATCCTGCCAGTAGTTATATGCTTGTCTCAAAGATTAAGCCATGCATGTCTAAGTACACACGAATTAAAAGTGAAACCGCAAAAGGCTCATTATATCAGTTATGGTTCATTAGATCGTTAACAGTTACTTGGATAACTGTGGTAATTCTAGAGCTAATACATGCAATATAAACACGGACCTTATGGAACGTGTGCTTTTATTAGGCTAAAACCAAGCGATTTTTTCGGAAATCGTTATTATGGTTGAACTCTAGATAATTTGCCGATCGTATGGTCTCGTACCGACGACAGATCTTTCAAATGTCTGCCCTATCAACTATTGATGGTAGTATCTAGGACTACCATGGTTGCAACGGGTAACGGGGAATCAGGGTTCGATTCCGGAGAGGGAGCCTGAGAAACGGCTACCACATCTAAGGAAGGCAGCAGGCGCGTAAATTACCCACTCCCAGTTCGGGGAGGTAGTGACGAAAAATAACAATACAGGACTCATATCCGAGGCCCTGTAATTGGAATGAGTACACTTTAAATCCTTTAACAAGGACCTATTGGAGGGCAAGTCTGGTGCCAGCAGCCGCGGTAATTCCAGCTCCAATAGCGTATATTAAAGTTGTTGCGGTTAAAACGTTCGTAGTTGAATTTGTGCTTCATACGGGTAGTACAACTATAATTGTGGATTGTACATTACCTTATGTATGCAAGCGTATTACCGGTGGAGTTCTAATATATGATGGTACTTGTATCATTATGTATACCTCCTATTTAAACCTGCTTCAGTGCTCTTCATCGAGTGTTGTTGTGGGCCGGTACAATTACTTTGAACAAATTAGAGTGCTTAAAGCAGGCTCCAAATGCCTGAATATTTTGTGCATGGAATAATGAAATAAGACCTCTGTTCTACTTTCATTGGTTTTTAGATCAAGAGGTAATGATTAATAGAAGCAGTTTGGGGGCATTAGTATTACGACGCGAGAGGTGAAATTCTTGGACCGTCGTAAGACTAACTTAAGCGAAAGCATTTGCCAAAGATGTTTTCATTAATCAAGAACGAAAGTTAGAGGTTCGAAGGCGATCAGATACCGCCCTAGTTCTAACCATAAACGATGCCAGCTAGCAATTGGGTGTAGCTACTTCTATGGCTCTCTCAGTCGCTTCCCGGGAAACCAAAGCTTTTGGGCTCCGGGGGAAGTATGGTTGCAAAGCTGAAACTTAAAGGAATTGACGGAAGGGCACCACCAGGAGTGGAGCCTGCGGCTTAATTTGACTCAACACGGGAAAACTTACCAGGTCCGAACATAAGTGTGTAAGACAGATTGATAGCTCTTTCTCGAATCTATGGGTGGTGGTGCATGGCCGTTCTTAGTTCGTGGAGTGATTTGTCTGGTTAATTCCGATAACGAACGAGACTCAAATATATTAAATAGATGCTTTCAGGATTATGGTGTTGAAGCTTGCATAGCCTTCATTTATGAATACAGTAAAATGTAGGAGTGTTTGAATGTGTTTATGTAAGTGGAGCCGTACCTGTTTGTTTGTCCCATTATAAGGACACTAGCTTCTTAAATGGACAAATTGCGTCTAGCAATAATGAGATTGAGCAATAACAGGTCTGTGATGCCCTTAGATGTCCTGGGCTGCACGCGCGCTACAATGAAAGTATCAACGTGTATTTCCTAGACCGAGAGGTCCGGGTAAACCGCTGAACCACTTTCATGCTTGGGATTGTGAACTGAAACTGTTCACATGAACTTGGAATTCCCAGTAAGTGTGAGTCATTAACTCGTATTGATTACGTCCCTGCCCTTTGTACACACCGCCCGTCGCTACTACCGATTGAATTATTTAGTGAGGTCTCCGGACGTGATCACTGTGACGCTCTCACGTGTTACGGTTGTTTCGCAGAAGTTGACCGAACTTGATTATTTAGAGGAAGTAAAAGTCGTAACAAGGTTTCCGTAGGTGAACCTGCGGAAGGATCATTAACGTGTTCCTTCTATAAAGAAACAAATATATAAGGCAAACAAATTTTGAACGCATGTTTTGTATTATTTGATTGGATAATATTTTCTTTCATTTAAATACGTAAACAAAAATTTTGAACGCATGTTTTGTATTATTTGATTGGATAATATTTTCTTTCATTTAAATACGTAAACAAAAATTTTGAACGCATGTTTTGTATTATTTGATTGGATAATATTTTCTTTCATTTAAATACGTAAACAAAAATTTTGAACGCATAAAACTAATGTCATATGTTGTACTTATTTCTGTTAAAAGAAAATTAAGTTAACGATTCTTTTGAATTGGACATTCGCAACAATAGACATTAGTTATTCATTTCTTTTCTTTTTTTTATAAAATGAATTAAGAAAAGAAAATGATAAAAAGAAAGATTTATTAAATAAAAATCACAAAAAAAAAGAAAAAAAATATTGAAAATATATTTGAAAAAAATATATAAAGAAAAATTTAAACAATTAAGTTAAAATTTTGTTTTGAACGTTGAATAACTTATGTATGTTTAAATATATTTATATATGATTATATTTTTAATTAATTTTTTTATTTTTTTTTTTTTTTATATATTTTCTTTCTTTTATAAAATCTGACTTGTACCAATAAAATAAATTTAAATACTCTAAGCGGTGGATCACTTGGCTCATGGGTCGATGAAGAACGCAGCAAACTGTGCGTCATCGTGTGAACTGCAGGACACATGAACATCGACATTTTGAACGCATATCGCAGTCCATGCTGTTATGTACTTTAATTAATTTTGAAGTGCTGCTTGGACTACATATGGTTGAGGGTTGTGAGACTATGCTAAATAAGTTGCTTGTATATGAAGAAGAAAAATTTAAGAAATTAATTTTTTTTTTATTTTTTCTTTTAAAATATGCTTAAGCACATGTTATATTATTGGATTTATATTATATATGAATTCATAATATTAATATATAAAATATACCATAAAATAAATGAATCTTAGTATTCTATATTATCAATTTTTTTGGGGAATGTCTAGCATAAAATATATTAAATTTTTTTTTTTATATTTATAAAAGATGTTGGATTTTAATAATAAAAATGGGAAATTATTATTATTATAATATAATAATAAATATATTTATAGAATTGCCCCTTATTTGATAATATATATAGAAAGGATTTTATTTAAAATTTGAGTATATTAAATAATATTTATTTATAGTATGTGTTAAACAACCTCAACTCATATGAGATAACTCCCTGAATTTAAGCATATTAATGAGGGAAGGAAAAGAAACTAACAAGGATTTTCTTAGTAGCGGCGAGCGAAAAGAAATCAGTTCAGCACTAAGCCATTTTGTCTTTATGGCAAATATGGGATGCAGTGTATGGAACATCTATAATCTAGTATGAGAAATTAATGATTTAAGTCCTTCTTAAATGAGGCCATTTACCCATAGAGGGTGCCAGGCCCGTATAACGTTAATGATTACTAGAAGATGTTTCCAAAGAGTCGTGTTGCTTGATAGTGCAGCACTAAGTTGGTGGTAAACTCCATCTAAAACTAAATATAACCATGAGACCGATAGTAAACAAGTACCGTGAGGGAAAGTTGAAAAGAACTCTGAATAGAGAGTTAAATAGTACGTGAAACTGCTTAGAGGTTAAGCCCGATGAACCTGAATATCCGTTATGGAAAATTCATCACTAATACTATGATATTTATCATATTATAGAAATAGTGTGCAATTTTTCCATATAAGGACATTGTAATCTGTTAATGTAATAAATATTTATCATAAGATCTTTTACTTAAGTTTATTCAAATTAGTTATTTTCGGATTTCTAACATAGAATAAATGTATTAGATTTGATAAATCATTGACAGATTTAATTATATATAGTGCTTAAATTTTTCTTTTAAAATTTTACAATGGTGAATAAATCTATTGATTTATTTATATTGTATGCGCTTATATGATTAACAATGCGATAGATTCAGGATACCTTCGGGACCCGTCTTGAAACACGGACCAAGGAGTCTAACATATGTGCAAGTCATTGGGTATTTTTAATAAAACCCAATGGCATAATTAACTTAACTGTTTTAAATGGGATTAGTTTATATTTTATTATGAAATATAAATTCAATCCCGGGGCGTTCTATACAGTTATGCATAATGATATTTATATTATTTATGCCTCTAACTAGAGCGTACCTTGAGCATATATGCTGTGACCCGAAAGATGGTGAACTATACTTGATCAGGTTGAAGTCAGGGGAAACCCTGATGG
>CAMPTQ010000028.1:27500-30648 GCA_946965025.1 Blera fallax
TACTCAAATAAGTTGAAAAAATGTCTCTTATTTGGTGTTTATTTTTGATTTAAAGTAACTTTGACCTTTGTGAAATATATTAAAATCCTCTATGATTTTAAGAGTATATAAATCTTTCTCTCTGTCATATATAGAAATAACATGTAAATACCTTATTTTATAAAGTTGTATTTATCGTTTATTTCTTTAATTTATATATGTTTATGAGTTGAAGTTTCTCTTAATATTATTTAGATGGAATTAATGTTATTTTTCAAATGAAAATTTCAAATAATATTTTATTTTATAACATTATTCTGGTTGATCCTGCCAGTAGTTATATGCTTGTCTCAAAGATTAAGCCATGCATGTCTAAGTACACACGAATTAAAAGTGAAACCGCAAAAGGCTCATTATATCAGTTATGGTTCATTAGATCGTTAACAGTTACTTGGATAACTGTGGTAATTCTAGAGCTAATACATGCAATATAAACACGGACCTTATGGAACGTGTGCTTTTATTAGGCTAAAACCAAGCGATTTTTTCGGAAATCGTTATTATGGTTGAACTCTAGATAATTTGCCGATCGTATGGTCTCGTACCGACGACAGATCTTTCAAATGTCTGCCCTATCAACTATTGATGGTAGTATCTAGGACTACCATGGTTGCAACGGGTAACGGGGAATCAGGGTTCGATTCCGGAGAGGGAGCCTGAGAAACGGCTACCACATCTAAGGAAGGCAGCAGGCGCGTAAATTACCCACTCCCAGTTCGGGGAGGTAGTGACGAAAAATAACAATACAGGACTCATATCCGAGGCCCTGTAATTGGAATGAGTACACTTTAAATCCTTTAACAAGGACCTATTGGAGGGCAAGTCTGGTGCCAGCAGCCGCGGTAATTCCAGCTCCAATAGCGTATATTAAAGTTGTTGCGGTTAAAACGTTCGTAGTTGAATTTGTGCTTCATACGGGTAGTACAACTATAATTGTGGATTGTACATTACCTTATGTATGCAAGCGTATTACCGGTGGAGTTCTAATATATGATGGTACTTGTATCATTATGTATACCTCCTATTTAAACCTGCTTCAGTGCTCTTCATCGAGTGTTGTTGTGGGCCGGTACAATTACTTTGAACAAATTAGAGTGCTTAAAGCAGGCTCCAAATGCCTGAATATTTTGTGCATGGAATAATGAAATAAGACCTCTGTTCTACTTTCATTGGTTTTTAGATCAAGAGGTAATGATTAATAGAAGCAGTTTGGGGGCATTAGTATTACGACGCGAGAGGTGAAATTCTTGGACCGTCGTAAGACTAACTTAAGCGAAAGCATTTGCCAAAGATGTTTTCATTAATCAAGAACGAAAGTTAGAGGTTCGAAGGCGATCAGATACCGCCCTAGTTCTAACCATAAACGATGCCAGCTAGCAATTGGGTGTAGCTACTTCTATGGCTCTCTCAGTCGCTTCCCGGGAAACCAAAGCTTTTGGGCTCCGGGGGAAGTATGGTTGCAAAGCTGAAACTTAAAGGAATTGACGGAAGGGCACCACCAGGAGTGGAGCCTGCGGCTTAATTTGACTCAACACGGGAAAACTTACCAGGTCCGAACATAAGTGTGTAAGACAGATTGATAGCTCTTTCTCGAATCTATGGGTGGTGGTGCATGGCCGTTCTTAGTTCGTGGAGTGATTTGTCTGGTTAATTCCGATAACGAACGAGACTCAAATATATTAAATAGATGCTTTCAGGATTATGGTGTTGAAGCTTGCATAGCCTTCATTTATGAATACAGTAAAATGTAGGAGTGTTTGAATGTGTTTATGTAAGTGGAGCCGTACCTGTTTGTTTGTCCCATTATAAGGACACTAGCTTCTTAAATGGACAAATTGCGTCTAGCAATAATGAGATTGAGCAATAACAGGTCTGTGATGCCCTTAGATGTCCTGGGCTGCACGCGCGCTACAATGAAAGTATCAACGTGTATTTCCTAGACCGAGAGGTCCGGGTAAACCGCTGAACCACTTTCATGCTTGGGATTGTGAACTGAAACTGTTCACATGAACTTGGAATTCCCAGTAAGTGTGAGTCATTAACTCGTATTGATTACGTCCCTGCCCTTTGTACACACCGCCCGTCGCTACTACCGATTGAATTATTTAGTGAGGTCTCCGGACGTGATCACTGTGACGCTCTCACGTGTTACGGTTGTTTCGCAGAAGTTGACCGAACTTGATTATTTAGAGGAAGTAAAAGTCGTAACAAGGTTTCCGTAGGTGAACCTGCGGAAGGATCATTAACGTGTTCCTTCTATAAAGAAACAAATATATAAGGCAAACAAATTTTGAACGCATGTTTTGTATTATTTGATTGGATAATATTTTCTTTCATTTAAATACGTAAACAAAAATTTTGAACGCATGTTTTGTATTATTTGATTGGATAATATTTTCTTTCATTTAAATACGTAAACAAAAATTTTGAACGCATGTTTTGTATTATTTGATTGGATAATATTTTCTTTCATTTAAATACGTAAACAAAAATTTTGAACGCATAAAACTAATGTCATATGTTGTACTTATTTCTGTTAAAAGAAAATTAAGTTAACGATTCTTTTGAATTGGACATTCGCAACAATAGACATTAGTTATTCATTTCTTTTCTTTTTTTTATAAAATGAATTAAGAAAAGAAAATGATAAAAAGAAAGATTTATTAAATAAAAATCACAAAAAAAAAGAAAAAAAATATTGAAAATATATTTGAAAAAAATATATAAAGAAAAATTTAAACAATTAAGTTAAAATTTTGTTTTGAACGTTGAATAACTTATGTATGTTTAAATATATTTATATATGATTATATTTTTAATTAATTTTTTTATTTTTTTTTTTTTTTATATATTTTCTTTCTTTTATAAAATCTGACTTGTACCAATAAAATAAATTTAAATACTCTAAGCGGTGGATCACTTGGCTCATGGGTCGATGAAGAACGCAGCAAACTGTGCGTCATCGTGTGAACTGCAGGACACATGAACATCGACATTTTGAACGCATATCGCAGTCCATGCTGTTATGTACTTTAATTAATTTTGAAGTGCTGCTTGGACTACATATGGTTGAGGGTTGTGAGACTATGCTAAATAAGTTGCTTGTATA
>CAMPTQ010000029.1:2500-7500 GCA_946965025.1 Blera fallax
CCAGCTACTAGATGATTCGATTGGTCTTTCGCCCCTATACTCAATTCTGACAATCGATTTGCACGTCAGAACTGTTTCGGTCTTCCATCAGGGTTTCCCCTGACTTCAACCTGATCAAGTATAGTTCACCATCTTTCGGGTCACAGCATATATGCTCAAGGTACGCTCTAGTTAGAGGCATAAATAATATAAATATCATTATGCATAACTGTATAGAACGCCCCGGGATTGAATTTATATTTCATAATAAAATATAAACTAATCCCATTTAAAACAGTTAAGTTAATTATGCCATTGGGTTTTATTAAAAATACCCAATGACTTGCACATATGTTAGACTCCTTGGTCCGTGTTTCAAGACGGGTCCCGAAGGTATCCTGAATCTATCGCATTGTTAATCATATAAGCGCATACAATATAAATAAATCAATAGATTTATTCACCATTGTAAAATTTTAAAAGAAAAATTTAAGCACTATATATAATTAAATCTGTCAATGATTTATCAAATCTAATACATTTATTCTATGTTAGAAATCCGAAAATAACTAATTTGAATAAACTTAAGTAAAAGATCTTATGATAAATATTTATTACATTAACAGATTACAATGTCCTTATATGGAAAAATTGCACACTATTTCTATAATATGATAAATATCATAGTATTAGTGATGAATTTTCCATAACGGATATTCAGGTTCATCGGGCTTAACCTCTAAGCAGTTTCACGTACTATTTAACTCTCTATTCAGAGTTCTTTTCAACTTTCCCTCACGGTACTTGTTTACTATCGGTCTCATGGTTATATTTAGTTTTAGATGGAGTTTACCACCAACTTAGTGCTGCACTATCAAGCAACACGACTCTTTGGAAACATCTTCTAGTAATCATTAACGTTATACGGGCCTGGCACCCTCTATGGGTAAATGGCCTCATTTAAGAAGGACTTAAATCATTAATTTCTCATACTAGATTATAGATGTTCCATACACTGCATCCCATATTTGCCATAAAGACAAAATGGCTTAGTGCTGAACTGATTTCTTTTCGCTCGCCGCTACTAAGAAAATCCTTGTTAGTTTCTTTTCCTTCCCTCATTAATATGCTTAAATTCAGGGAGTTATCTCATATGAGTTGAGGTTGTTTAACACATACTATAAATAAATATTATTTAATATACTCAAATTTTAAATAAAATCCTTTCTATATATATTATCAAATAAGGGGCAATTCTATAAATATATTTATTATTATATTATAATAATAATAATTTCCCATTTTTATTATTAAAATCCAACATCTTTTATAAATATAAAAAAAAAAATTTAATATATTTTATGCTAGACATTCCCCAAAAAAATTGATAATATAGAATACTAAGATTCATTTATTTTATGGTATATTTTATATATTAATATTATGAATTCATATATAATATAAATCCAATAATATAACATGTGCTTAAGCATATTTTAAAAGAAAAAATAAAAAAAAAATTAATTTCTTAAATTTTTCTTCTTCATATACAAGCAACTTATTTAGCATAGTCTCACAACCCTCAACCATATGTAGTCCAAGCAGCACTTCAAAATTAATTAAAGTACATAACAGCATGGACTGCGATATGCGTTCAAAATGTCGATGTTCATGTGTCCTGCAGTTCACACGATGACGCACAGTTTGCTGCGTTCTTCATCGACCCATGAGCCAAGTGATCCACCGCTTAGAGTATTTAAATTTATTTTATTGGTACAAGTCAGATTTTATAAAAGAAAGAAAATATATAAAAAAAAAAAAAAATAAAAAAATTAATTAAAAATATAATCATATATAAATATATTTAAACATACATAAGTTATTCAACGTTCAAAACAAAATTTTAACTTAATTGTTTAAATTTTTCTTTATATATTTTTTTCAAATATATTTTCAATATTTTTTTTCTTTTTTTTTGTGATTTTTATTTAATAAATCTTTCTTTTTATCATTTTCTTTTCTTAATTCATTTTATAAAAAAAAGAAAAGAAATGAATAACTAATGTCTATTGTTGCGAATGTCCAATTCAAAAGAATCGTTAACTTAATTTTCTTTTAACAGAAATAAGTACAACATATGACATTAGTTTTATGCGTTCAAAATTTTTGTTTACGTATTTAAATGAAAGAAAATATTATCCAATCAAATAATACAAAACATGCGTTCAAAATTTTTGTTTACGTATTTAAATGAAAGAAAATATTATCCAATCAAATAATACAAAACATGCGTTCAAAATTTTTGTTTACGTATTTAAATGAAAGAAAATATTATCCAATCAAATAATACAAAACATGCGTTCAAAATTTGTTTGCCTTATATATTTGTTTCTTTATAGAAGGAACACGTTAATGATCCTTCCGCAGGTTCACCTACGGAAACCTTGTTACGACTTTTACTTCCTCTAAATAATCAAGTTCGGTCAACTTCTGCGAAACAACCGTAACACGTGAGAGCGTCACAGTGATCACGTCCGGAGACCTCACTAAATAATTCAATCGGTAGTAGCGACGGGCGGTGTGTACAAAGGGCAGGGACGTAATCAATACGAGTTAATGACTCACACTTACTGGGAATTCCAAGTTCATGTGAACAGTTTCAGTTCACAATCCCAAGCATGAAAGTGGTTCAGCGGTTTACCCGGACCTCTCGGTCTAGGAAATACACGTTGATACTTTCATTGTAGCGCGCGTGCAGCCCAGGACATCTAAGGGCATCACAGACCTGTTATTGCTCAATCTCATTATTGCTAGACGCAATTTGTCCATTTAAGAAGCTAGTGTCCTTATAATGGGACAAACAAACAGGTACGGCTCCACTTACATAAACACATTCAAACACTCCTACATTTTACTGTATTCATAAATGAAGGCTATGCAAGCTTCAACACCATAATCCTGAAAGCATCTATTTAATATATTTGAGTCTCGTTCGTTATCGGAATTAACCAGACAAATCACTCCACGAACTAAGAACGGCCATGCACCACCACCCATAGATTCGAGAAAGAGCTATCAATCTGTCTTACACACTTATGTTCGGACCTGGTAAGTTTTCCCGTGTTGAGTCAAATTAAGCCGCAGGCTCCACTCCTGGTGGTGCCCTTCCGTCAATTCCTTTAAGTTTCAGCTTTGCAACCATACTTCCCCCGGAGCCCAAAAGCTTTGGTTTCCCGGGAAGCGACTGAGAGAGCCATAGAAGTAGCTACACCCAATTGCTAGCTGGCATCGTTTATGGTTAGAACTAGGGCGGTATCTGATCGCCTTCGAACCTCTAACTTTCGTTCTTGATTAATGAAAACATCTTTGGCAAATGCTTTCGCTTAAGTTAGTCTTACGACGGTCCAAGAATTTCACCTCTCGCGTCGTAATACTAATGCCCCCAAACTGCTTCTATTAATCATTACCTCTTGATCTAAAAACCAATGAAAGTAGAACAGAGGTCTTATTTCATTATTCCATGCACAAAATATTCAGGCATTTGGAGCCTGCTTTAAGCACTCTAATTTGTTCAAAGTAATTGTACCGGCCCACAACAACACTCGATGAAGAGCACTGAAGCAGGTTTAAATAGGAGGTATACATAATGATACAAGTACCATCATATATTAGAACTCCACCGGTAATACGCTTGCATACATAAGGTAATGTACAATCCACAATTATAGTTGTACTACCCGTATGAAGCACAAATTCAACTACGAACGTTTTAACCGCAACAACTTTAATATACGCTATTGGAGCTGGAATTACCGCGGCTGCTGGCACCAGACTTGCCCTCCAATAGGTCCTTGTTAAAGGATTTAAAGTGTACTCATTCCAATTACAGGGCCTCGGATATGAGTCCTGTATTGTTATTTTTCGTCACTACCTCCCCGAACTGGGAGTGGGTAATTTACGCGCCTGCTGCCTTCCTTAGATGTGGTAGCCGTTTCTCAGGCTCCCTCTCCGGAATCGAACCCTGATTCCCCGTTACCCGTTGCAACCATGGTAGTCCTAGATACTACCATCAATAGTTGATAGGGCAGACATTTGAAAGATCTGTCGTCGGTACGAGACCATACGATCGGCAAATTATCTAGAGTTCAACCATAATAACGATTTCCGAAAAAATCGCTTGGTTTTAGCCTAATAAAAGCACACGTTCCATAAGGTCCGTGTTTATATTGCATGTATTAGCTCTAGAATTACCACAGTTATCCAAGTAACTGTTAACGATCTAATGAACCATAACTGATATAATGAGCCTTTTGCGGTTTCACTTTTAATTCGTGTGTACTTAGACATGCATGGCTTAATCTTTGAGACAAGCATATAACTACTGGCAGGATCAACCAGAATAATGTTATAAAATAAAATATTATTTGAAATTTTCATTTGAAAAATAACATTAATTCCATCTAAATAATATTAAGAGAAACTTCAACTCATAAACATATATAAATTAAAGAAATAAACGATAAATACAACTTTATAAAATAAGGTATTTACATGTTATTTCTATATATGACAGAGAGAAAGATTTATATACTCTTAAAATCATAGAGGATTTTAATATATTTCACAAAGGTCAAAGTTACTTTAAATCAAAAATAAACACCAAATAAGAGACATTTTTTCAACTTATTTGAGTAATTTTTACTAAGTAAACCTTTCACAAATACATTATCAATGATTATTTTCAAAATACTAATTTCTCATTTACTTCATTTTAAAGCATATTTGTTATATTATTAAAAAAATATACAAATATTATTATGAAAAAGAATTAAGAATTCCTTATATTTCATATCAATTTTTCCTTTATATTACACAAAGAATATGCTACCATTTTATATATAAATACATATAATATAAAACTCTTTAAAGTCTATTTGAGCCACAAGACAAATAAATTAATATTTGCTTTCCATGGCCTCTTACCAGAAGAAAAGTTATAATTTCACGAATCTCTTCATGAA
>CAMPTQ010000029.1:22500-23747 GCA_946965025.1 Blera fallax
CCCATATTTGCCATAAAGACAAAATGGCTTAGTGCTGAACTGATTTCTTTTCGCTCGCCGCTACTAAGAAAATCCTTGTTAGTTTCTTTTCCTTCCCTCATTAATATGCTTAAATTCAGGGAGTTATCTCATATGAGTTGAGGTTGTTTAACACATACTATAAATAAATATTATTTAATATACTCAAATTTTAAATAAAATCCCTTTCTATAATATATTATCAAATAAGGGGCAATTCTATAAATATATTTATTATTATATTATAATAATAATAATTTCCCATTTTTATTATTAAAATCCAACATCTTTTATAAATATAAAAAAAAAAATTTAATATATTTTATGCTAGACATTCCCAAAAAAATTGATAATATAGAATACTAAGATTCATTTATTTTATGGTAT
This sequence comes from Blera fallax, assembly GCA_946965025.1. Classification (NCBI taxonomy): domain Eukaryota; kingdom Metazoa; phylum Arthropoda; class Insecta; order Diptera; family Syrphidae; genus Blera; species Blera fallax. Next base: position 22,906 of record CAMPTQ010000029.1, read on the forward strand.
ATTTTATATATTAATATTATGAATTCATATATAATATAAATCCAATAATATAACATGTGCTTAAGCATATTTAAAAGAAAAAATAAAAAAAAATTAATTTCTTAAATTTTTCTTCTTCATATACAAGCAACTTATTTAGCATAGTCTCACAACCCTCAACCATATGTAGTCCAAGCAGCACTTCAAAATTAATTAAAGTACATAACAGCATGGACTGCGATATGCGTTCAAAATGTCGATGTTCATGTGTCCTGCAGTTCACACGATGACGCACAGTTTGCTGCGTTCTTCATCGACCCATGAGCCAAGTGATCCACCGCTTAGAGTATTTAAATTTATTTTATTGTACAAGTCAGATTTTATAAAAGAAAGAAAATATATAAAAAAAAAAAAAATAAAAAAATTAATTAAAAATATAATCATATATAAATATATTTAAACATACATAAGTTATTCAACGTTCAAAACAAAATTTTAACTTAATTGTTTAAATTTTTCTTTATATATTTTTTTCAAATATATTTTCAATATTTTTTTTCTTTTTTTTTTGTGATTTTTATTTAATAAATCTTTCTTTTTATCATTTCTTTTCTTAATTCATTTTATAAAAAAAAGAAAAGAAATGAATAACTAATGTCTATTGTTGCGAATGTCCAATTCAAAAGAATCGTTAACTTAATTTTCTTTTAACAGAAATAAGTACAACATATGACATTAGTTTTATGCGTTCAAAATTTTTGTTTACGTATTTAAATGAAAGAAAATATTATCCAATCAAATAATACAAAACATGCGTTCAAAATTTTTGTTTACGTATTAAATGAAAGAAAATATTATCCAAT
>CAMPTQ010000030.1:2500-5000 GCA_946965025.1 Blera fallax
TAATTTTTTTATTTTTTTTTTTTTTTATATATTTTCTTTCTTTTATAAAATCTGACTTGTACCAATAAAATAAATTTAAATACTCTAAGCGGTGGATCACTTGGCTCATGGGTCGATGAAGAACGCAGCAAACTGTGCGTCATCGTGTGAACTGCAGGACACATGAACATCGACATTTTGAACGCATATCGCAGTCCATGCTGTTATGTACTTTAATTAATTTTGAAGTGCTGCTTGGACTACATATGGTTGAGGGTTGTGAGACTATGCTAAATAAGTTGCTTGTATATGAAGAAGAAAAATTTAAGAAATTAATTTTTTTTTTATTTTTTCTTTTAAAATATGCTTAAGCACATGTTATATTATTGGATTTATATTATATATGAATTCATAATATTAATATATAAAATATACCATAAAATAAATGAATCTTAGTATTCTATATTATCAATTTTTTTGGGGAATGTCTAGCATAAAATATATTAAATTTTTTTTTTTATATTTATAAAAGATGTTGGATTTTAATAATAAAAATGGGAAATTATTATTATTATAATATAATAATAAATATATTTATAGAATTGCCCCTTATTTGATAATATATATAGAAAGGATTTTATTTAAAATTTGAGTATATTAAATAATATTTATTTATAGTATGTGTTAAACAACCTCAACTCATATGAGATAACTCCCTGAATTTAAGCATATTAATGAGGGAAGGAAAAGAAACTAACAAGGATTTTCTTAGTAGCGGCGAGCGAAAAGAAATCAGTTCAGCACTAAGCCATTTTGTCTTTATGGCAAATATGGGATGCAGTGTATGGAACATCTATAATCTAGTATGAGAAATTAATGATTTAAGTCCTTCTTAAATGAGGCCATTTACCCATAGAGGGTGCCAGGCCCGTATAACGTTAATGATTACTAGAAGATGTTTCCAAAGAGTCGTGTTGCTTGATAGTGCAGCACTAAGTTGGTGGTAAACTCCATCTAAAACTAAATATAACCATGAGACCGATAGTAAACAAGTACCGTGAGGGAAAGTTGAAAAGAACTCTGAATAGAGAGTTAAATAGTACGTGAAACTGCTTAGAGGTTAAGCCCGATGAACCTGAATATCCGTTATGGAAAATTCATCACTAATACTATGATATTTATCATATTATAGAAATAGTGTGCAATTTTTCCATATAAGGACATTGTAATCTGTTAATGTAATAAATATTTATCATAAGATCTTTTACTTAAGTTTATTCAAATTAGTTATTTTCGGATTTCTAACATAGAATAAATGTATTAGATTTGATAAATCATTGACAGATTTAATTATATATAGTGCTTAAATTTTTCTTTTAAAATTTTACAATGGTGAATAAATCTATTGATTTATTTATATTGTATGCGCTTATATGATTAACAATGCGATAGATTCAGGATACCTTCGGGACCCGTCTTGAAACACGGACCAAGGAGTCTAACATATGTGCAAGTCATTGGGTATTTTTAATAAAACCCAATGGCATAATTAACTTAACTGTTTTAAATGGGATTAGTTTATATTTTATTATGAAATATAAATTCAATCCCGGGGCGTTCTATACAGTTATGCATAATGATATTTATATTATTTATGCCTCTAACTAGAGCGTACCTTGAGCATATATGCTGTGACCCGAAAGATGGTGAACTATACTTGATCAGGTTGAAGTCAGGGGAAACCCTGATGGAAGACCGAAACAGTTCTGACGTGCAAATCGATTGTCAGAATTGAGTATAGGGGCGAAAGACCAATCGAATCATCTAGTAGCTGGTTCCCTCCGAAGTTTCCCTCAGGATAGCTGGTGCAATTAAAAATTATGTAAAATAATCTTATCTGGTAAAGCGAATGATTAGAGGCATTAGGGTCGAAACGACCTTAACCTATTCTCAAACTTTAAATGGGTAAGAACCTAGCCTTTCTTGATATGAAGGTTTAGGTTGTGATATATTGTGCCCAGTGGGCCACTTTTGGTAAGCAGAACTGGCGCTGTGGGATGAACCAAACGTAATGTTACGGTGCCCAAATTAACAACTCATGCAGATACCATGAAAGGCGTTGGTTGCTTAAAACAGCAGGACGGTGGACATGGAAGTCGTAATCCGCTAAGGAGTGTGTAACAACTCACCTGCCGAAGCAACTAGCCCTTAAAATGGATGGCGCTTAAGTTGTATACCTATACATTACCGCTAAAGTAGATGATTTATATTTAATTTCGATTGAATATAAATTTTGAAACTTTAGTGAGTAGGAGGGTACAATGGTGTGCTTAGAAGTGTTTGGCGTAAGCCTGCATGGAGCCGCTATTGGTACAGATCTTGGTGGTAGTAGCAAATAATCGAATGAGACCTTGGAGGACTGAAGTGGAGAAGGGTTTCGTGTGAACAGTGGTTGATCACGAGTTAGTCGGTCCTAAGTTCAAGGCGAAAGCCGAAAATTTTCAAGTTATAAATAAAATAT
>CAMPTQ010000030.1:17500-20000 GCA_946965025.1 Blera fallax
TTTTCTTTCATTTTGGACTTAGAGTTTTTTTCAAGAAAATTTCTTCGTACATTATGGACTTAGAAAATTTTTGAAAATTTTTTCTACTTGAAATTTTTTTTTTTTATTTTCTTTCGTCATCTTAGACTTAGAAAATTATTAAAATTTTTTTCATTTGAAAAAAAAAAAAAAAATCTTTCCTTCATTTTGGACTTAGAATTTTTTTCGAGAAAATTTCTTCGTCATTATGGACTTAGAAAATTTTCAAAAATTTTTTTCACTTGAAAATTTTTTTTTTATTTTCTTTCATTTTATTTAAATTTTTTTCATTTGAAAACAAAAAAAAATTTTTTTTACTTTCATTTTGGACTTAGAATTTTTTTCGAGAAAATTTCTTCGTATAATAAATTTTTCTAAAATTTATAAATTTTTCATCAAAAATAAGAATAAAATTTCTTTCATGATGATTCTAATGATATAAAGTAATTTTTCAAAAAAAAAAAAAAAATAATTTTTATCTCCGGTAAAGTTCATTTTTACACTATCTTATAGAATGTCTAAATATATTTTATCATTATGGGGCAATCGATGGTCAAAAGAAGATTGATTGGCGGGAGTAACTATGACTCTCTTAACGTACTCTCGATCGGGTCCACTAAAATCGGTTTTTTTTTCCGGGAAATCGGCGGAAGTTATTTGTCGTACGTATCGCAAATTGTTCGTGAAGTGGCGGACTACATCCTTGCCAAAAAATATAATCGAAACAACCAAGGATTAAAAGGATATCAAGGATTCTCGGTGTAGAAATTGCGCAAACACAGTGCTAATAGTGTCTCATAGTAATAGTGTGAAAATAGCCAATTTTTAAACGGTTATTGCAAAGAAAATAGGACATAAAGTGGCAATAATTTTCGACAAATCGAAAGCTCATATTATTGCCTTTCTTTTGCGATAACACACACTAGTGGGCGTGGCCGGACCGACGAGATCTTTGTGTTTGGAAAACAGTGCGAAATCAGTGCTAACAGTGTCTCATAGAAATAGTGTGAAAACAGGAAAACTTTAAACGATCATCGCAAATGAAAAAGGACAAATCGTCGCAATATTTTTCGACAAGTCGAAAGTTCATTTCATTGCCTTTCATTTGCGATATCGCACACTAGTGGGCGTGGCCGGGTCGCCGAGATTCTTGTATTTAAAAAAAGGACAAATTGCGGAATAAAAGTGAAATCTCAAAAAAAAAGTGCACATTCCAACCACACACTTTTCAATTTCTGAGCGAAATCAGCTGTGTACACGGTAAAGAAAAGCTAAAAGTACACCGTGAAAAATAAAAAGTGTATTTTATTTTTTTTTTTTTTTAAATAATTCTCGCGATTATTTAATTACAACTAGGTACACGGCAAAAAATTGCGAAAATACACTGCGAGAAATAAAAAGTTATAAGAGATTTTATTTTTAAAGCAATACGTGCGATAAATGAATTTTTGCATTTTTTGGCTATTTAGCGTATCGCGAGCTAGCATCGGAGATTAAATCGATTTTTTTAAAATTAGCCCTATAAAGTCGGCATATCGCGATAGTGAGCGCAGAATTACCGAAAAAAAAAATATTTCGTGCGTCGCGCCGACTGTGTAGGTATAATCAGGATTATTATTGAGGGTAATAATTAGGTGTCAGCTCCCGTAAGACATTGTGGGTTTCCTATCATAAACATTTATATCCGCCTAGTGAAATTGACGCTATGGCGACCCCACAGCCGAGTGCTGTTATTGAAGGAAATTCGAGATTCCTATGTGTGTGTGGGAAGGATTATGCCTCGAAAAGTGGCCTCCAACAACACCAGCGGAGATATTGTAGAGGCGCGGACACGGCGTCAAATGTGTGTTCGGCATGCAATAGAGTGTTCGACAAATATGCAGGTCTGCGCCAACATGTCAAAAAGGCTCATCCGGACATCTACAACGCCGAGATGATGGAAGAAGCGTCCACCGCCAGGAGAGGTTGGACGAAAGACGAGGAGATGGAGCTAGCCAAGATAGAAGCAGGGTTAGAAGATACAGACGCGGCAACTATCATCAATATACTAGTCACGTCATCCAAGAGATCAAAGGACGCAATCAAAAAACGGAGACAAACACAGCCATACAAAACGCTGGTTTCCGAACTAAGAGCGTCATCTACGGCCTCCACCACGCCGTATAGTAACGAAACGTCAAATTTGGTATCTAACGACACTATAATTGACAGTATCCGAGGAATTCCCATAGGCAACATGGGTGCAATGGACTTGGAATTGTATAACGCCTGCATCTCGAATGCAAACCTGCCTCAAGCTATCTCCGAGTCTTATAGAGCCTTGAGGGAGAAATACGGATCTGCAAGAGGGGACGCTGCCACCAACAGTTCCCAGCAGAATCTGATCCGGGGATTAAAAAACGCAAATAGTAACAGAAGGAGGAAGCGATTCCTATACGCCTTGGCACAGAACGAGTTTAAAAACAACAGAACAGCGTATGCA
>CAMPTQ010000031.1:7500-10000 GCA_946965025.1 Blera fallax
TAATTAATTTTTTTATTTTTTTTTTTTTTTATATATTTTCTTTCTTTTATAAAATCTGACTTGTACCAATAAAATAAATTTAAATACTCTAAGCGGTGGATCACTTGGCTCATGGGTCGATGAAGAACGCAGCAAACTGTGCGTCATCGTGTGAACTGCAGGACACATGAACATCGACATTTTGAACGCATATCGCAGTCCATGCTGTTATGTACTTTAATTAATTTTGAAGTGCTGCTTGGACTACATATGGTTGAGGGTTGTGAGACTATGCTAAATAAGTTGCTTGTATATGAAGAAGAAAAATTTAAGAAATTAATTTTTTTTTTATTTTTTCTTTTAAAATATGCTTAAGCACATGTTATATTATTGGATTTATATTATATATGAATTCATAATATTAATATATAAAATATACCATAAAATAAATGAATCTTAGTATTCTATATTATCAATTTTTTTGGGGAATGTCTAGCATAAAATATATTAAATTTTTTTTTTTATATTTATAAAAGATGTTGGATTTTAATAATAAAAATGGGAAATTATTATTATTATAATATAATAATAAATATATTTATAGAATTGCCCCTTATTTGATAATATATATAGAAAGGATTTTATTTAAAATTTGAGTATATTAAATAATATTTATTTATAGTATGTGTTAAACAACCTCAACTCATATGAGATAACTCCCTGAATTTAAGCATATTAATGAGGGAAGGAAAAGAAACTAACAAGGATTTTCTTAGTAGCGGCGAGCGAAAAGAAATCAGTTCAGCACTAAGCCATTTTGTCTTTATGGCAAATATGGGATGCAGTGTATGGAACATCTATAATCTAGTATGAGAAATTAATGATTTAAGTCCTTCTTAAATGAGGCCATTTACCCATAGAGGGTGCCAGGCCCGTATAACGTTAATGATTACTAGAAGATGTTTCCAAAGAGTCGTGTTGCTTGATAGTGCAGCACTAAGTTGGTGGTAAACTCCATCTAAAACTAAATATAACCATGAGACCGATAGTAAACAAGTACCGTGAGGGAAAGTTGAAAAGAACTCTGAATAGAGAGTTAAATAGTACGTGAAACTGCTTAGAGGTTAAGCCCGATGAACCTGAATATCCGTTATGGAAAATTCATCACTAATACTATGATATTTATCATATTATAGAAATAGTGTGCAATTTTTCCATATAAGGACATTGTAATCTGTTAATGTAATAAATATTTATCATAAGATCTTTTACTTAAGTTTATTCAAATTAGTTATTTTCGGATTTCTAACATAGAATAAATGTATTAGATTTGATAAATCATTGACAGATTTAATTATATATAGTGCTTAAATTTTTCTTTTAAAATTTTACAATGGTGAATAAATCTATTGATTTATTTATATTGTATGCGCTTATATGATTAACAATGCGATAGATTCAGGATACCTTCGGGACCCGTCTTGAAACACGGACCAAGGAGTCTAACATATGTGCAAGTCATTGGGTATTTTTAATAAAACCCAATGGCATAATTAACTTAACTGTTTTAAATGGGATTAGTTTATATTTTATTATGAAATATAAATTCAATCCCGGGGCGTTCTATACAGTTATGCATAATGATATTTATATTATTTATGCCTCTAACTAGAGCGTACCTTGAGCATATATGCTGTGACCCGAAAGATGGTGAACTATACTTGATCAGGTTGAAGTCAGGGGAAACCCTGATGGAAGACCGAAACAGTTCTGACGTGCAAATCGATTGTCAGAATTGAGTATAGGGGCGAAAGACCAATCGAATCATCTAGTAGCTGGTTCCCTCCGAAGTTTCCCTCAGGATAGCTGGTGCAATTAAAAATTATGTAAAATAATCTTATCTGGTAAAGCGAATGATTAGAGGCATTAGGGTCGAAACGACCTTAACCTATTCTCAAACTTTAAATGGGTAAGAACCTAGCCTTTCTTGATATGAAGGTTTAGGTTGTGATATATTGTGCCCAGTGGGCCACTTTTGGTAAGCAGAACTGGCGCTGTGGGATGAACCAAACGTAATGTTACGGTGCCCAAATTAACAACTCATGCAGATACCATGAAAGGCGTTGGTTGCTTAAAACAGCAGGACGGTGGACATGGAAGTCGTAATCCGCTAAGGAGTGTGTAACAACTCACCTGCCGAAGCAACTAGCCCTTAAAATGGATGGCGCTTAAGTTGTATACCTATACATTACCGCTAAAGTAGATGATTTATATTTAATTTCGATTGAATATAAATTTTGAAACTTTAGTGAGTAGGAGGGTACAATGGTGTGCTTAGAAGTGTTTGGCGTAAGCCTGCATGGAGCCGCTATTGGTACAGATCTTGGTGGTAGTAGCAAATAATCGAATGAGACCTTGGAGGACTGAAGTGGAGAAGGGTTTCGTGTGAACAGTGGTTGATCACGAGTTAGTCGGTCCTAAGTTCAAGGCGAAAGCCGAAAATTTTCAAGTTATAAATAAA
>CAMPTQ010000031.1:55000-58800 GCA_946965025.1 Blera fallax
TTATTTGATTGGATAATATTTTCTTTCATTTAAATACGTAAACAAAAATTTTGAACGCATGTTTTGTATTATTTGATTGGATAATATTTTCTTTCATTTAAATACGTAAACAAAAATTTTGAACGCATAAAACTAATGTCATATGTTGTACTTATTTCTGTTAAAAGAAAATTAAGTTAACGATTCTTTTGAATTGGACATTCGCAACAATAGACATTAGTTATTCATTTCTTTTCTTTTTTTTATAAAATGAATTAAGAAAAGAAAATGATAAAAAGAAAGATTTATTAAATAAAAATCACAAAAAAAAAGAAAAAAAATATTGAAAATATATTTGAAAAAAATATATAAAGAAAAATTTAAACAATTAAGTTAAAATTTTGTTTTGAACGTTGAATAACTTATGTATGTTTAAATATATTTATATATGATTATATTTTTAATTAATTTTTTTATTTTTTTTTTTTTTTATATATTTTCTTTCTTTTATAAAATCTGACTTGTACCAATAAAATAAATTTAAATACTCTAAGCGGTGGATCACTTGGCTCATGGGTCGATGAAGAACGCAGCAAACTGTGCGTCATCGTGTGAACTGCAGGACACATGAACATCGACATTTTGAACGCATATCGCAGTCCATGCTGTTATGTACTTTAATTAATTTTGAAGTGCTGCTTGGACTACATATGGTTGAGGGTTGTGAGACTATGCTAAATAAGTTGCTTGTATATGAAGAAGAAAAATTTAAGAAATTAATTTTTTTTTTATTTTTTCTTTTAAAATATGCTTAAGCACATGTTATATTATTGGATTTATATTATATATGAATTCATAATATTAATATATAAAATATACCATAAAATAAATGAATCTTAGTATTCTATATTATCAATTTTTTTGGGGAATGTCTAGCATAAAATATATTAAATTTTTTTTTTTATATTTATAAAAGATGTTGGATTTTAATAATAAAAATGGGAAATTATTATTATTATAATATAATAATAAATATATTTATAGAATTGCCCCTTATTTGATAATATATATAGAAAGGATTTTATTTAAAATTTGAGTATATTAAATAATATTTATTTATAGTATGTGTTAAACAACCTCAACTCATATGAGATAACTCCCTGAATTTAAGCATATTAATGAGGGAAGGAAAAGAAACTAACAAGGATTTTCTTAGTAGCGGCGAGCGAAAAGAAATCAGTTCAGCACTAAGCCATTTTGTCTTTATGGCAAATATGGGATGCAGTGTATGGAACATCTATAATCTAGTATGAGAAATTAATGATTTAAGTCCTTCTTAAATGAGGCCATTTACCCATAGAGGGTGCCAGGCCCGTATAACGTTAATGATTACTAGAAGATGTTTCCAAAGAGTCGTGTTGCTTGATAGTGCAGCACTAAGTTGGTGGTAAACTCCATCTAAAACTAAATATAACCATGAGACCGATAGTAAACAAGTACCGTGAGGGAAAGTTGAAAAGAACTCTGAATAGAGAGTTAAATAGTACGTGAAACTGCTTAGAGGTTAAGCCCGATGAACCTGAATATCCGTTATGGAAAATTCATCACTAATACTATGATATTTATCATATTATAGAAATAGTGTGCAATTTTTCCATATAAGGACATTGTAATCTGTTAATGTAATAAATATTTATCATAAGATCTTTTACTTAAGTTTATTCAAATTAGTTATTTTCGGATTTCTAACATAGAATAAATGTATTAGATTTGATAAATCATTGACAGATTTAATTATATATAGTGCTTAAATTTTTCTTTTAAAATTTTACAATGGTGAATAAATCTATTGATTTATTTATATTGTATGCGCTTATATGATTAACAATGCGATAGATTCAGGATACCTTCGGGACCCGTCTTGAAACACGGACCAAGGAGTCTAACATATGTGCAAGTCATTGGGTATTTTTAATAAAACCCAATGGCATAATTAACTTAACTGTTTTAAATGGGATTAGTTTATATTTTATTATGAAATATAAATTCAATCCCGGGGCGTTCTATACAGTTATGCATAATGATATTTATATTATTTATGCCTCTAACTAGAGCGTACCTTGAGCATATATGCTGTGACCCGAAAGATGGTGAACTATACTTGATCAGGTTGAAGTCAGGGGAAACCCTGATGGAAGACCGAAACAGTTCTGACGTGCAAATCGATTGTCAGAATTGAGTATAGGGGCGAAAGACCAATCGAATCATCTAGTAGCTGGTTCCCTCCGAAGTTTCCCTCAGGATAGCTGGTGCAATTAAAAATTATGTAAAATAATCTTATCTGGTAAAGCGAATGATTAGAGGCATTAGGGTCGAAACGACCTTAACCTATTCTCAAACTTTAAATGGGTAAGAACCTAGCCTTTCTTGATATGAAGGTTTAGGTTGTGATATATTGTGCCCAGTGGGCCACTTTTGGTAAGCAGAACTGGCGCTGTGGGATGAACCAAACGTAATGTTACGGTGCCCAAATTAACAACTCATGCAGATACCATGAAAGGCGTTGGTTGCTTAAAACAGCAGGACGGTGGACATGGAAGTCGTAATCCGCTAAGGAGTGTGTAACAACTCACCTGCCGAAGCAACTAGCCCTTAAAATGGATGGCGCTTAAGTTGTATACCTATACATTACCGCTAAAGTAGATGATTTATATTTAATTTCGATTGAATATAAATTTTGAAACTTTAGTGAGTAGGAGGGTACAATGGTGTGCTTAGAAGTGTTTGGCGTAAGCCTGCATGGAGCCGCTATTGGTACAGATCTTGGTGGTAGTAGCAAATAATCGAATGAGACCTTGGAGGACTGAAGTGGAGAAGGGTTTCGTGTGAACAGTGGTTGATCACGAGTTAGTCGGTCCTAAGTTCAAGGCGAAAGCCGAAAATTTTCAAGTTATAAATAAAATATATTTTATTCTCGAATCAAAGAATTTTATTTAATTAAAAATAAATAAAGTTTATTCGTTTATTTATATATATAATTTAGATACTTGATAATTTTTGAACGAAAGGGAATACGGTTCCAATTCCGTAACCTGTTGAGTATCCGTTTGTTATTAAAAATGGGCATTTTGCTCATCCTGGCAACAGGAACGACCATAAAGAAGCCGTCGAGAGATATCGAAAGAGTTTTCTTTTCTGTTTTATAGTCGTACTACCATGGAAGTCTTTCGAAGAGAGATATGGTAGATGGACTAGAAGAGCATGACATTTACTGTTGTGTCGATATTTTCTCCTCGGACCTTGAAAATTTATGGTGGGGTCACGCAAACTTCTCAACAGGCCGTACCGATATCCGCAGCTGGTCTCCAAGGTGAAGAGTCTCTAGTCGATAGAATAATGTAGGTAAGGGAAGTCGGCAAATTAGATCCGTAACTTCGGGATAAGGATTGGCTCTGAAGATTGAGATAGTCGGGCTTGAATTGGAAGCAATAACATGGTTTATGTACTCGTTCTGGGTAAATAAAAATTTTCGGATTTTGTTCCCCGGATAGTAGTTTACGTAACCAATTGTGGAATTTTCTTGCTAAAAATCTTAAGATATATCGCAAGATATTTTCTTTTGATTTATAACGACTATCAATTAACAATCAATTCAGAACTGGCACGGACTTGGGGAATCCGACTGTCTAATTAAAACAAAGCATTGTGATGGCCCTAACGGGTGTTGACACAATGTGATTTCTGCCCAGTGCTCTGAATGTCAAAGTGAAGAAATTCAAGTAAGCGCGGGTAAACGGCGGGAGTAACTATGACTCTCTTAA
>CAMPTQ010000032.1:0-2500 GCA_946965025.1 Blera fallax
TTCGGACCTGGTAAGTTTTCCCGTGTTGAGTCAAATTAAGCCGCAGGCTCCACTCCTGGTGGTGCCCTTCCGTCAATTCCTTTAAGTTTCAGCTTTGCAACCATACTTCCCCCGGAGCCCAAAAGCTTTGGTTTCCCGGGAAGCGACTGAGAGAGCCATAGAAGTAGCTACACCCAATTGCTAGCTGGCATCGTTTATGGTTAGAACTAGGGCGGTATCTGATCGCCTTCGAACCTCTAACTTTCGTTCTTGATTAATGAAAACATCTTTGGCAAATGCTTTCGCTTAAGTTAGTCTTACGACGGTCCAAGAATTTCACCTCTCGCGTCGTAATACTAATGCCCCCAAACTGCTTCTATTAATCATTACCTCTTGATCTAAAAACCAATGAAAGTAGAACAGAGGTCTTATTTCATTATTCCATGCACAAAATATTCAGGCATTTGGAGCCTGCTTTAAGCACTCTAATTTGTTCAAAGTAATTGTACCGGCCCACAACAACACTCGATGAAGAGCACTGAAGCAGGTTTAAATAGGAGGTATACATAATGATACAAGTACCATCATATATTAGAACTCCACCGGTAATACGCTTGCATACATAAGGTAATGTACAATCCACAATTATAGTTGTACTACCCGTATGAAGCACAAATTCAACTACGAACGTTTTAACCGCAACAACTTTAATATACGCTATTGGAGCTGGAATTACCGCGGCTGCTGGCACCAGACTTGCCCTCCAATAGGTCCTTGTTAAAGGATTTAAAGTGTACTCATTCCAATTACAGGGCCTCGGATATGAGTCCTGTATTGTTATTTTTCGTCACTACCTCCCCGAACTGGGAGTGGGTAATTTACGCGCCTGCTGCCTTCCTTAGATGTGGTAGCCGTTTCTCAGGCTCCCTCTCCGGAATCGAACCCTGATTCCCCGTTACCCGTTGCAACCATGGTAGTCCTAGATACTACCATCAATAGTTGATAGGGCAGACATTTGAAAGATCTGTCGTCGGTACGAGACCATACGATCGGCAAATTATCTAGAGTTCAACCATAATAACGATTTCCGAAAAAATCGCTTGGTTTTAGCCTAATAAAAGCACACGTTCCATAAGGTCCGTGTTTATATTGCATGTATTAGCTCTAGAATTACCACAGTTATCCAAGTAACTGTTAACGATCTAATGAACCATAACTGATATAATGAGCCTTTTGCGGTTTCACTTTTAATTCGTGTGTACTTAGACATGCATGGCTTAATCTTTGAGACAAGCATATAACTACTGGCAGGATCAACCAGAATAATGTTATAAAATAAAATATTATTTGAAATTTTCATTTGAAAAATAACATTAATTCCATCTAAATAATATTAAGAGAAACTTCAACTCATAAACATATATAAATTAAAGAAATAAACGATAAATACAACTTTATAAAATAAGGTATTTACATGTTATTTCTATATATGACAGAGAGAAAGATTTATATACTCTTAAAATCATAGAGGATTTTAATATATTTCACAAAGGTCAAAGTTACTTTAAATCAAAAATAAACACCAAATAAGAGACATTTTTTCAACTTATTTGAGTAATTTTTACTAAGTAAACCTTTCACAAATACATTATCAATGATTATTTTCAAAATACTAATTTCTCATTTACTTCATTTTAAAGCATATTTGTTATATTATTAAAAAAATATACAAATATTATTATGAAAAAGAATTAAGAATTCCTTATATTTCATATCAATTTTTCCTTTATATTACACAAAGAATATGCTACCATTTTATATATAAATACATATAATATAAAACTCTTTAAAGTCTATTTGAGCCACAAGACAAATAAATTAATATTTGCTTTCCATGGCCTCTTACCAGAAGAAAAGTTATAATTTCACGAATCTCTTCATGAATAAAAGTATCAAATTTAGTTTCACGAATTTCTTCATGAATAAGCCCTCAGAACCCTCTAAATAAAAAAAATATTTAGAGATTTCCTAGAATAGTGTAAAAGTGGACTTAACTCTGTTTTACTTTTATATGGTTTAACCATAAAAAAAGGCCCATTTTTTCGTCCAAACCATCATAATATCACTTTTACTCTCATTTTTCATCATAAATACACATTCTATTGAATTGTGTAAAAAATAATTTTTTTCGAAAAAAAAAACTTTTTTTCAAAAAAATTACTAAGTATGAATTTTTAGTAAAATTTTTTTATCAAAATACCACCACATCAATTTTTCGACATTTAACACATTTCTACCCCATACAACATTTATGTGTCATTCAGCCGTTCAAATGCCCGAATTTCAATGTGCTCGACTTTTGACCATCGATTGCCCCATAATGATAAAATATATTTAGACATTCTATAAGATAGTGTAAAAATGAACTTTACCGGAGATAAAAATTATTTTTTTTTTTTTTTTGAAAAATTACTTTATATCATTAGAATCATCATGAAAGAAATTTTATTCTTATTTTTGA
>CAMPTQ010000033.1:25000-28496 GCA_946965025.1 Blera fallax
TTTTTTTTATTTAGAGGGTTCTGAGGGCTTATTCATGAAGAAATTCGTGAAACTAAATTTGATACTTTTATTCATGAAGAGATTCGTGAAATTATAACTTTTCTTCTGGTAAGAGGCCATGGAAAGCAAATATTAATTTATTTGTCTTGTGGCTCAAATAGACTTTAAAGAGTTTTATATTATATGTATTTATATATAAAATGGTAGCATATTCTTTGTGTAATATAAAGGAAAAATTGATATGAAATATAAGGAATTCTTAATTCTTTTTCATAATAATATTTGTATATTTTTTTAATAATATAACAAATATGCTTTAAAATGAAGTAAATGAGAAATTAGTATTTTGAAAATAATCATTGATAATGTATTTGTGAAAGGTTTACTTAGTAAAAATTACTCAAATAAGTTGAAAAAATGTCTCTTATTTGGTGTTTATTTTTGATTTAAAGTAACTTTGACCTTTGTGAAATATATTAAAATCCTCTATGATTTTAAGAGTATATAAATCTTTCTCTCTGTCATATATAGAAATAACATGTAAATACCTTATTTTATAAAGTTGTATTTATCGTTTATTTCTTTAATTTATATATGTTTATGAGTTGAAGTTTCTCTTAATATTATTTAGATGGAATTAATGTTATTTTTCAAATGAAAATTTCAAATAATATTTTATTTTATAACATTATTCTGGTTGATCCTGCCAGTAGTTATATGCTTGTCTCAAAGATTAAGCCATGCATGTCTAAGTACACACGAATTAAAAGTGAAACCGCAAAAGGCTCATTATATCAGTTATGGTTCATTAGATCGTTAACAGTTACTTGGATAACTGTGGTAATTCTAGAGCTAATACATGCAATATAAACACGGACCTTATGGAACGTGTGCTTTTATTAGGCTAAAACCAAGCGATTTTTTCGGAAATCGTTATTATGGTTGAACTCTAGATAATTTGCCGATCGTATGGTCTCGTACCGACGACAGATCTTTCAAATGTCTGCCCTATCAACTATTGATGGTAGTATCTAGGACTACCATGGTTGCAACGGGTAACGGGGAATCAGGGTTCGATTCCGGAGAGGGAGCCTGAGAAACGGCTACCACATCTAAGGAAGGCAGCAGGCGCGTAAATTACCCACTCCCAGTTCGGGGAGGTAGTGACGAAAAATAACAATACAGGACTCATATCCGAGGCCCTGTAATTGGAATGAGTACACTTTAAATCCTTTAACAAGGACCTATTGGAGGGCAAGTCTGGTGCCAGCAGCCGCGGTAATTCCAGCTCCAATAGCGTATATTAAAGTTGTTGCGGTTAAAACGTTCGTAGTTGAATTTGTGCTTCATACGGGTAGTACAACTATAATTGTGGATTGTACATTACCTTATGTATGCAAGCGTATTACCGGTGGAGTTCTAATATATGATGGTACTTGTATCATTATGTATACCTCCTATTTAAACCTGCTTCAGTGCTCTTCATCGAGTGTTGTTGTGGGCCGGTACAATTACTTTGAACAAATTAGAGTGCTTAAAGCAGGCTCCAAATGCCTGAATATTTTGTGCATGGAATAATGAAATAAGACCTCTGTTCTACTTTCATTGGTTTTTAGATCAAGAGGTAATGATTAATAGAAGCAGTTTGGGGGCATTAGTATTACGACGCGAGAGGTGAAATTCTTGGACCGTCGTAAGACTAACTTAAGCGAAAGCATTTGCCAAAGATGTTTTCATTAATCAAGAACGAAAGTTAGAGGTTCGAAGGCGATCAGATACCGCCCTAGTTCTAACCATAAACGATGCCAGCTAGCAATTGGGTGTAGCTACTTCTATGGCTCTCTCAGTCGCTTCCCGGGAAACCAAAGCTTTTGGGCTCCGGGGGAAGTATGGTTGCAAAGCTGAAACTTAAAGGAATTGACGGAAGGGCACCACCAGGAGTGGAGCCTGCGGCTTAATTTGACTCAACACGGGAAAACTTACCAGGTCCGAACATAAGTGTGTAAGACAGATTGATAGCTCTTTCTCGAATCTATGGGTGGTGGTGCATGGCCGTTCTTAGTTCGTGGAGTGATTTGTCTGGTTAATTCCGATAACGAACGAGACTCAAATATATTAAATAGATGCTTTCAGGATTATGGTGTTGAAGCTTGCATAGCCTTCATTTATGAATACAGTAAAATGTAGGAGTGTTTGAATGTGTTTATGTAAGTGGAGCCGTACCTGTTTGTTTGTCCCATTATAAGGACACTAGCTTCTTAAATGGACAAATTGCGTCTAGCAATAATGAGATTGAGCAATAACAGGTCTGTGATGCCCTTAGATGTCCTGGGCTGCACGCGCGCTACAATGAAAGTATCAACGTGTATTTCCTAGACCGAGAGGTCCGGGTAAACCGCTGAACCACTTTCATGCTTGGGATTGTGAACTGAAACTGTTCACATGAACTTGGAATTCCCAGTAAGTGTGAGTCATTAACTCGTATTGATTACGTCCCTGCCCTTTGTACACACCGCCCGTCGCTACTACCGATTGAATTATTTAGTGAGGTCTCCGGACGTGATCACTGTGACGCTCTCACGTGTTACGGTTGTTTCGCAGAAGTTGACCGAACTTGATTATTTAGAGGAAGTAAAAGTCGTAACAAGGTTTCCGTAGGTGAACCTGCGGAAGGATCATTAACGTGTTCCTTCTATAAAGAAACAAATATATAAGGCAAACAAATTTTGAACGCATGTTTTGTATTATTTGATTGGATAATATTTTCTTTCATTTAAATACGTAAACAAAATTTTGAACGCATGTTTTGTATTATTTGATTGGATAATATTTTCTTTCATTTAAATACGTAAACAAAAATTTTGAACGCATGTTTTGTATTATTTGATTGGATAATATTTTCTTTCATTTAAATACGTAAACAAAAATTTTGAACGCATAAAACTAATGTCATATGTTGTACTTATTTCTGTTAAAAGAAAATTAAGTTAACGATTCTTTTGAATTGGACATTCGCAACAATAGACATTAGTTATTCATTTCTTTTCTTTTTTTTATAAAATGAATTAAGAAAAGAAAATGATAAAAAGAAAGATTTATTAAATAAAAATCACAAAAAAAAAGAAAAAAAATATTGAAAATATATTTGAAAAAAATATATAAAGAAAAATTTAAACAATTAAGTTAAAATTTTGTTTTGAACGTTGAATAACTTATGTATGTTTAAATATATTTATATATGATTATATTTTTAATTAATTTTTTTATTTTTTTTTTTTTTTATATATTTTCTTTCTTTTATAAAATCTGACTTGTACCAATAAAATAAATTTAAATACTCTAAGCGGTGGATCACTTGGCTCATGGGTCGATGAAGAACGCAGCAAACTGTGCGTCATCGTGTGAACTGCAGGACACATGAACATCGACATTTTGAACGCATATCGCAGTCCATGCTGTTATGTACTTTAATTAATTTTGAAGTGCTGCTTGGACT
>CAMPTQ010000034.1:2500-7500 GCA_946965025.1 Blera fallax
ATGCCTCTAATCATTCGCTTTACCAGATAAGATTATTTTACATAATTTTTAATTGCACCAGCTATCCTGAGGGAAACTTCGGAGGGAACCAGCTACTAGATGATTCGATTGGTCTTTCGCCCCTATACTCAATTCTGACAATCGATTTGCACGTCAGAACTGTTTCGGTCTTCCATCAGGGTTTCCCCTGACTTCAACCTGATCAAGTATAGTTCACCATCTTTCGGGTCACAGCATATATGCTCAAGGTACGCTCTAGTTAGAGGCATAAATAATATAAATATCATTATGCATAACTGTATAGAACGCCCCGGGATTGAATTTATATTTCATAATAAAATATAAACTAATCCCATTTAAAACAGTTAAGTTAATTATGCCATTGGGTTTTATTAAAAATACCCAATGACTTGCACATATGTTAGACTCCTTGGTCCGTGTTTCAAGACGGGTCCCGAAGGTATCCTGAATCTATCGCATTGTTAATCATATAAGCGCATACAATATAAATAAATCAATAGATTTATTCACCATTGTAAAATTTTAAAAGAAAAATTTAAGCACTATATATAATTAAATCTGTCAATGATTTATCAAATCTAATACATTTATTCTATGTTAGAAATCCGAAAATAACTAATTTGAATAAACTTAAGTAAAAGATCTTATGATAAATATTTATTACATTAACAGATTACAATGTCCTTATATGGAAAAATTGCACACTATTTCTATAATATGATAAATATCATAGTATTAGTGATGAATTTTCCATAACGGATATTCAGGTTCATCGGGCTTAACCTCTAAGCAGTTTCACGTACTATTTAACTCTCTATTCAGAGTTCTTTTCAACTTTCCCTCACGGTACTTGTTTACTATCGGTCTCATGGTTATATTTAGTTTTAGATGGAGTTTACCACCAACTTAGTGCTGCACTATCAAGCAACACGACTCTTTGGAAACATCTTCTAGTAATCATTAACGTTATACGGGCCTGGCACCCTCTATGGGTAAATGGCCTCATTTAAGAAGGACTTAAATCATTAATTTCTCATACTAGATTATAGATGTTCCATACACTGCATCCCATATTTGCCATAAAGACAAAATGGCTTAGTGCTGAACTGATTTCTTTTCGCTCGCCGCTACTAAGAAAATCCTTGTTAGTTTCTTTTCCTTCCCTCATTAATATGCTTAAATTCAGGGAGTTATCTCATATGAGTTGAGGTTGTTTAACACATACTATAAATAAATATTATTTAATATACTCAAATTTTAAATAAAATCCTTTCTATATATATTATCAAATAAGGGGCAATTCTATAAATATATTTATTATTATATTATAATAATAATAATTTCCCATTTTTATTATTAAAATCCAACATCTTTTATAAATATAAAAAAAAAAATTTAATATATTTTATGCTAGACATTCCCCAAAAAAATTGATAATATAGAATACTAAGATTCATTTATTTTATGGTATATTTTATATATTAATATTATGAATTCATATATAATATAAATCCAATAATATAACATGTGCTTAAGCATATTTTAAAAGAAAAAATAAAAAAAAAATTAATTTCTTAAATTTTTCTTCTTCATATACAAGCAACTTATTTAGCATAGTCTCACAACCCTCAACCATATGTAGTCCAAGCAGCACTTCAAAATTAATTAAAGTACATAACAGCATGGACTGCGATATGCGTTCAAAATGTCGATGTTCATGTGTCCTGCAGTTCACACGATGACGCACAGTTTGCTGCGTTCTTCATCGACCCATGAGCCAAGTGATCCACCGCTTAGAGTATTTAAATTTATTTTATTGGTACAAGTCAGATTTTATAAAAGAAAGAAAATATATAAAAAAAAAAAAAAATAAAAAAATTAATTAAAAATATAATCATATATAAATATATTTAAACATACATAAGTTATTCAACGTTCAAAACAAAATTTTAACTTAATTGTTTAAATTTTTCTTTATATATTTTTTTCAAATATATTTTCAATATTTTTTTTCTTTTTTTTTGTGATTTTTATTTAATAAATCTTTCTTTTTATCATTTTCTTTTCTTAATTCATTTTATAAAAAAAAGAAAAGAAATGAATAACTAATGTCTATTGTTGCGAATGTCCAATTCAAAAGAATCGTTAACTTAATTTTCTTTTAACAGAAATAAGTACAACATATGACATTAGTTTTATGCGTTCAAAATTTTTGTTTACGTATTTAAATGAAAGAAAATATTATCCAATCAAATAATACAAAACATGCGTTCAAAATTTTTGTTTACGTATTTAAATGAAAGAAAATATTATCCAATCAAATAATACAAAACATGCGTTCAAAATTTTTGTTTACGTATTTAAATGAAAGAAAATATTATCCAATCAAATAATACAAAACATGCGTTCAAAATTTGTTTGCCTTATATATTTGTTTCTTTATAGAAGGAACACGTTAATGATCCTTCCGCAGGTTCACCTACGGAAACCTTGTTACGACTTTTACTTCCTCTAAATAATCAAGTTCGGTCAACTTCTGCGAAACAACCGTAACACGTGAGAGCGTCACAGTGATCACGTCCGGAGACCTCACTAAATAATTCAATCGGTAGTAGCGACGGGCGGTGTGTACAAAGGGCAGGGACGTAATCAATACGAGTTAATGACTCACACTTACTGGGAATTCCAAGTTCATGTGAACAGTTTCAGTTCACAATCCCAAGCATGAAAGTGGTTCAGCGGTTTACCCGGACCTCTCGGTCTAGGAAATACACGTTGATACTTTCATTGTAGCGCGCGTGCAGCCCAGGACATCTAAGGGCATCACAGACCTGTTATTGCTCAATCTCATTATTGCTAGACGCAATTTGTCCATTTAAGAAGCTAGTGTCCTTATAATGGGACAAACAAACAGGTACGGCTCCACTTACATAAACACATTCAAACACTCCTACATTTTACTGTATTCATAAATGAAGGCTATGCAAGCTTCAACACCATAATCCTGAAAGCATCTATTTAATATATTTGAGTCTCGTTCGTTATCGGAATTAACCAGACAAATCACTCCACGAACTAAGAACGGCCATGCACCACCACCCATAGATTCGAGAAAGAGCTATCAATCTGTCTTACACACTTATGTTCGGACCTGGTAAGTTTTCCCGTGTTGAGTCAAATTAAGCCGCAGGCTCCACTCCTGGTGGTGCCCTTCCGTCAATTCCTTTAAGTTTCAGCTTTGCAACCATACTTCCCCCGGAGCCCAAAAGCTTTGGTTTCCCGGGAAGCGACTGAGAGAGCCATAGAAGTAGCTACACCCAATTGCTAGCTGGCATCGTTTATGGTTAGAACTAGGGCGGTATCTGATCGCCTTCGAACCTCTAACTTTCGTTCTTGATTAATGAAAACATCTTTGGCAAATGCTTTCGCTTAAGTTAGTCTTACGACGGTCCAAGAATTTCACCTCTCGCGTCGTAATACTAATGCCCCCAAACTGCTTCTATTAATCATTACCTCTTGATCTAAAAACCAATGAAAGTAGAACAGAGGTCTTATTTCATTATTCCATGCACAAAATATTCAGGCATTTGGAGCCTGCTTTAAGCACTCTAATTTGTTCAAAGTAATTGTACCGGCCCACAACAACACTCGATGAAGAGCACTGAAGCAGGTTTAAATAGGAGGTATACATAATGATACAAGTACCATCATATATTAGAACTCCACCGGTAATACGCTTGCATACATAAGGTAATGTACAATCCACAATTATAGTTGTACTACCCGTATGAAGCACAAATTCAACTACGAACGTTTTAACCGCAACAACTTTAATATACGCTATTGGAGCTGGAATTACCGCGGCTGCTGGCACCAGACTTGCCCTCCAATAGGTCCTTGTTAAAGGATTTAAAGTGTACTCATTCCAATTACAGGGCCTCGGATATGAGTCCTGTATTGTTATTTTTCGTCACTACCTCCCCGAACTGGGAGTGGGTAATTTACGCGCCTGCTGCCTTCCTTAGATGTGGTAGCCGTTTCTCAGGCTCCCTCTCCGGAATCGAACCCTGATTCCCCGTTACCCGTTGCAACCATGGTAGTCCTAGATACTACCATCAATAGTTGATAGGGCAGACATTTGAAAGATCTGTCGTCGGTACGAGACCATACGATCGGCAAATTATCTAGAGTTCAACCATAATAACGATTTCCGAAAAAATCGCTTGGTTTTAGCCTAATAAAAGCACACGTTCCATAAGGTCCGTGTTTATATTGCATGTATTAGCTCTAGAATTACCACAGTTATCCAAGTAACTGTTAACGATCTAATGAACCATAACTGATATAATGAGCCTTTTGCGGTTTCACTTTTAATTCGTGTGTACTTAGACATGCATGGCTTAATCTTTGAGACAAGCATATAACTACTGGCAGGATCAACCAGAATAATGTTATAAAATAAAATATTATTTGAAATTTTCATTTGAAAAATAACATTAATTCCATCTAAATAATATTAAGAGAAACTTCAACTCATAAACATATATAAATTAAAGAAATAAACGATAAATACAACTTTATAAAATAAGGTATTTACATGTTATTTCTATATATGACAGAGAGAAAGATTTATATACTCTTAAAATCATAGAGGATTTTAATATATTTCACAAAGGTCAAAGTTACTTTAAATCAAAAATAAACACCAAATAAGAGACATTTTTTCAACTTATTTGAGTAATTTTTACTAAGTAAACCTTTCACAAATACATTATCAATGATTATTTTCAAAATACTAATTTCTCATTTACTTCATTTTAAAGCATATTTGTTATATTATTAAAAAAATATACAAATATTATTATGAAAAAGAATTAAGAATTCCTTATATTTCATATCAATTTTTCCTTTATATTACACAAAGAATATGCTACCATTTTATATATAAATACATATAATATAAAACTCTTTAAAGTCTA
>CAMPTQ010000034.1:22500-25000 GCA_946965025.1 Blera fallax
GAGTCGTGTTGCTTGATAGTGCAGCACTAAGTTGGTGGTAAACTCCATCTAAAACTAAATATAACCATGAGACCGATAGTAAACAAGTACCGTGAGGGAAAGTTGAAAAGAACTCTGAATAGAGAGTTAAATAGTACGTGAAACTGCTTAGAGGTTAAGCCCGATGAACCTGAATATCCGTTATGGAAAATTCATCACTAATACTATGATATTTATCATATTATAGAAATAGTGTGCAATTTTTCCATATAAGGACATTGTAATCTGTTAATGTAATAAATATTTATCATAAGATCTTTTACTTAAGTTTATTCAAATTAGTTATTTTCGGATTTCTAACATAGAATAAATGTATTAGATTTGATAAATCATTGACAGATTTAATTATATAGAGTGCTTAAATTTTTCTTTTAAAATTTTACAATGGTGAATAAATCTATTGATTTATTTATATTGTATGCGCTTATATGATTAACAATGCGATAGATTCAGGATACCTTCGGGACCCGTCTTGAAACACGGACCAAGGAGTCTAACATATGTGCAAGTCATTGGGTATTTTTAATAAAACCCAATGGCATAATTAACTTAACTGTTTTAAATGGGATTAGTTTATATTTTATTATGAAATATAAATTCAATCCCGGGGCGTTCTATACAGTTATGCATAATGATATTTATATTATTTATGCCTCTAACTAGAGCGTACCTTGAGCATATATGCTGTGACCCGAAAGATGGTGAACTATACTTGATCAGGTTGAAGTCAGGGGAAACCCTGATGGAAGACCGAAACAGTTCTGACGTGCAAATCGATTGTCAGAATTGAGTATAGGGGCGAAAGACCAATCGAATCATCTAGTAGCTGGTTCCCTCCGAAGTTTCCCTCAGGATAGCTGGTGCAATTAAAAATTATGTAAAATAATCTTATCTGGTAAAGCGAATGATTAGAGGCATTAGGGTCGAAACGACCTTAACCTATTCTCAAACTTTAAATGGGTAAGAACCTAGCCTTTCTTGATATGAAGGTTTAGGTTGTGATATATTGTGCCCAGTGGGCCACTTTTGGTAAGCAGAACTGGCGCTGTGGGATGAACCAAACGTAATGTTACGGTGCCCAAATTAACAACTCATGCAGATACCATGAAAGGCGTTGGTTGCTTAAAACAGCAGGACGGTGGACATGGAAGTCGTAATCCGCTAAGGAGTGTGTAACAACTCACCTGCCGAAGCAACTAGCCCTTAAAATGGATGGCGCTTAAGTTGTATACCTATACATTACCGCTAAAGTAGATGATTTATATTTAATTTCGATTGAATATAAATTTTGAAACTTTAGTGAGTAGGAGGGTACAATGGTGTGCTTAGAAGTGTTTGGCGTAAGCCTGCATGGAGCCGCTATTGGTACAGATCTTGGTGGTAGTAGCAAATAATCGAATGAGACCTTGGAGGACTGAAGTGGAGAAGGGTTTCGTGTGAACAGTGGTTGATCACGAGTTAGTCGGTCCTAAGTTCAAGGCGAAAGCCGAAAATTTTCAAGTTATAAATAAAATATATTTTATTCTCGAATCAAAGAATTTTATTTAATTAAAAATAAATAAAGTTTATTCGTTTATTTATATATATAATTTAGATACTTGATAATTTTTGAACGAAAGGGAATACGGTTCCAATTCCGTAACCTGTTGAGTATCCGTTTGTTATTAAAAATGGGCATTTTGCTCATCCTGGCAACAGGAACGACCATAAAGAAGCCGTCGAGAGATATCGAAAGAGTTTTCTTTTCTGTTTTATAGTCGTACTACCATGGAAGTCTTTCGAAGAGAGATATGGTAGATGGACTAGAAGAGCATGACATTTACTGTTGTGTCGATATTTTCTCCTCGGACCTTGAAAATTTATGGTGGGGTCACGCAAACTTCTCAACAGGCCGTACCGATATCCGCAGCTGGTCTCCAAGGTGAAGAGTCTCTAGTCGATAGAATAATGTAGGTAAGGGAAGTCGGCAAATTAGATCCGTAACTTCGGGATAAGGATTGGCTCTGAAGATTGAGATAGTCGGGCTTGAATTGGAAGCAATAACATGGTTTATGTACTCGTTCTGGGTAAATAAAAATTTTCGGATTTTGTTCCCCGGATAGTAGTTTACGTAACCAATTGTGGAATTTTCTTGCTAAAAATCTTAAGATATATCGCAAGATATTTTCTTTTGATTTATAACGACTATCAATTAACAATCAATTCAGAACTGGCACGGACTTGGGGAATCCGACTGTCTAATTAAAACAAAGCATTGTGATGGCCCTAACGGGTGTTGACACAATGTGATTTCTGCCCAGTGCTCTGAATGTCAAAGTGAAGAAATTCAAGTAAGCGCGGGTAAACGGCGGGAGTAACTATGACTCTCTTAAGGTAGCCAAATGCCTCGTCATCTAATTAGTGACGCGCATGAATGGATTAACGAGATTCCTACTGTCCCTATCTACTATCTAGCGAAACC
>CAMPTQ010000034.1:30000-31729 GCA_946965025.1 Blera fallax
TGGTTATATTTAGTTTTAGATGGAGTTTACCACCAACTTAGTGCTGCACTATCAAGCAACACGACTCTTTGGAAACATCTTCTAGTAATCATTAACGTTATACGGGCCTGGCACCCTCTATGGGTAAATGGCCTCATTTAAGAAGGACTTAAATCATTAATTTCTCATACTAGATTATAGATGTTCCATACACTGCATCCCATATTTGCCATAAAGACAAAATGGCTTAGTGCTGAACTGATTTCTTTTCGCTCGCCGCTACTAAGAAAATCCTTGTTAGTTTCTTTTCCTTCCCTCATTAATATGCTTAAATTCAGGGAGTTATCTCATATGAGTTGAGGTTGTTTAACACATACTATAAATAAATATTATTTAATATACTCAAATTTTAAATAAAATCCTTTCTATATATATTATCAAATAAGGGGCAATTCTATAAATATATTTATTATTATATTATAATAATAATAATTTCCCATTTTTATTATTAAAATCCAACATCTTTTATAAATATAAAAAAAAAAATTTAATATATTTTATGCTAGACATTCCCCAAAAAAATTGATAATATAGAATACTAAGATTCATTTATTTTATGGTATATTTTATATATTAATATTATGAATTCATATATAATATAAATCCAATAATATAACATGTGCTTAAGCATATTTTAAAAGAAAAAATAAAAAAAAAATTAATTTCTTAAATTTTTCTTCTTCATATACAAGCAACTTATTTAGCATAGTCTCACAACCCTCAACATATGTAGTCCAAGCAGCACTTCAAAATTAATTAAAGTACATAACAGCATGGACTGCGATATGCGTTCAAAATGTCGATGTTCATGTGTCCTGCAGTTCACACGATGACGCACAGTTTGCTGCGTTCTTCATCGACCCATGAGCCAAGTGATCCACCGCTTAGAGTATTTAAATTTATTTTATTGGTACAAGTCAGATTTTATAAAAGAAAGAAAATATATAAAAAAAAAAAAAATAAAAAAATTAATTAAAAATATAATCATATATAAATATATTTAAACATACATAAGTTATTCAACGTTCAAAACAAAATTTTAACTTAATTGTTTAAATTTTTCTTTATATATTTTTTTCAAATATATTTTCAATATTTTTTTTCTTTTTTTTTGTGATTTTTATTTAATAAATCTTTCTTTTTATCATTTTCTTTTCTTAATTCATTTATAAAAAAAAGAAAAGAAATGAATAACTAATGTCTATTGTTGCGAATGTCCAATTCAAAAGAATCGTTAACTTAATTTTCTTTTAACAGAAATAAGTACAACATATGACATTAGTTTTATGCGTTCAAAATTTTTGTTTACGTATTTAAATGAAAGAAAATATTATCCAATCAAATAATACAAAACATGCGTTCAAAATTTTTGTTTACGTATTTAAATGAAAGAAAATATTATCCAATCAAATAATACAAAACATGCGTTCAAATTTTTGTTTACGTATTTAAATGAAAGAAAATATTATCCAATCAAATAATACAAAACATGCGTTCAAAATTTGTTTGCCTTATATATTTGTTTCTTTATAGAAGGAACACGTTAATGATCCTTCCGCAGGTTCACCTACGGAAA
Organism: Blera fallax; assembly: GCA_946965025.1. Lineage (NCBI taxonomy): Eukaryota > Metazoa > Arthropoda > Insecta > Diptera > Syrphidae > Blera > Blera fallax. The sequence continues at coordinate 31,616 of CAMPTQ010000034.1, forward strand.
CCTTGTTACGACTTTTACTTCCTCTAAATAATCAAGTTCGGTCAACTTCTGCGAAACAACCGTAACACGTGAGAGCGTCACAGTGATCACGTCCGGAGACCTCACTAAATAATT
>CAMPTQ010000035.1:0-175222 GCA_946965025.1 Blera fallax
CACAATCGTCCCCTCGCCGAAAGTTGAGCAATTGCATGCCTTAAAAGTGTCCTTTCGCCACTTTCCCCTGGCCCAATGCCCCCTCCCCAACCATTCCCACATAACCCATCCGATGACCTATAACCTACCACACGCCTATATATGTATGTCATGCCACGCCTACAAATAAGCGACGTCAATAACCAACAAAAACCCCAAAAAAACTAACACCGTACCCGATTTCTCATTCCCGTGACTTAAAGTAACAAAAAAAGCCTTTCAAAGCGTCTTTTCGGCACTTTCCTCTCACTCAATGCCCCTTCCCCACCCCCCAACCCCTTACCCAATCCTCTGATCTACAAGCTGAGACAACTTTCAAGTCCGTGCATGCAATGCCACGCCCACAATCGTCCCCTCGCCGAAAGTTGAGCAATTGCATGCCTTAAAAGTGTCCTTTCGCCACTTTCCCCTGGCCCAATGCCCCCTCCCCAACCATTCCCACATAACCCATCCGATGACCTATAACCTACCACACGCCTATATATGTATGTCATGCCACGCCTACAAATAAGCGACGTCAATAACCAACAAAAACCCCAAAAAAACTAACACCGTACCCGATTTCTCATTCCCGTGACTTAAAGTAACAAAAAAAGCCTTTCAAAGCGTCTTTTCGGCACTTTCCTCTCACTCAATGCCCCTTCCCCACCCCCCAACCCCTTACCCAATCCTCTGATCTACAAGCTGAGACAACTTTCAAGTCCGTGCATGCAATGCCACGCCCACAATCGTCCCCTCGCCGAAAGTTGAGCAATTGCATGCCTTAAAAGTGTCCTTTCGCCACTTTCCCCTGGCCCAATGCCCCCTCCCCAACCATTCCCACATAACCCATCCGATGACCTATAACCTACCACACGCCTATATATGTATGTCATGCCACGCCTACAAATAAGCGACGTCAATAACCAACAAAAACCCCAAAAAAACTAACACCGTACCCGATTTCTCATTCCCGTGACTTAAAGTAACAAAAAAAGCCTTTCAAAGCGTCTTTTCGGCACTTTCCTCTCACTCAATGCCCCTTCCCCACCCCCCAACCCCTTACCCAATCCTCTGATCTACAAGCTGAGACAACTTTCAAGTCCGTGCATGCAATGCCACGCCCACAATCGTCCCCTCGCCGAAAGTTGAGCAATTGCATGCCTTAAAAGTGTCCTTTCGCCACTTTCCCCTGGCCCAATGCCCCCTCCCCAACCATTCCCACATAACCCATCCGATGACCTATAACCTACCACACGCCTATATATGTATGTCATGCCACGCCTACAAATAAGCGACGTCAATAACCAACAAAAACCCCAAAAAAACTAACACCGTACCCGATTTCTCATTCCCGTGACTTAAAGTAACAAAAAAAGCCTTTCAAAGCGTCTTTTCGGCACTTTCCTCTCACTCAATGCCCCTTCCCCACCCCCCAACCCCTTACCCAATCCTCTGATCTACAAGCTGAGACAACTTTCAAGTCCGTGCATGCAATGCCACGCCCACAATCGTCCCCTCGCCGAAAGTTGAGCAATTGCATGCCTTAAAAGTGTCCTTTCGCCACTTTCCCCTGGCCCAATGCCCCCTCCCCAACCATTCCCACATAACCCATCCGATGACCTATAACCTACCACACGCCTATATATGTATGTCATGCCACGCCTACAAATAAGCGACGTCAATAACCAACAAAAACCCCAAAAAAACTAACACCGTACCCGATTTCTCATTCCCGTGACTTAAAGTAACAAAAAAAGCCTTTCAAAGCGTCTTTTCGGCACTTTCCTCTCACTCAATGCCCCTTCCCCACCCCCCAACCCCTTACCCAATCCTCTGATCTACAAGCTGAGACAACTTTCAAGTCCGTGCATGCAATGCCACGCCCACAATCGTCCCCTCGCCGAAAGTTGAGCAATTGCATGCCTTAAAAGTGTCCTTTCGCCACTTTCCCCTGGCCCAATGCCCCCTCCCCAACCATTCCCACATAACCCATCCGATGACCTATAACCTACCACACGCCTATATATGTATGTCATGCCACGCCTACAAATAAGCGACGTCAATAACCAACAAAAACCCCAAAAAAACTAACACCGTACCCGATTTCTCATTCCCGTGACTTAAAGTAACAAAAAAAGCCTTTCAAAGCGTCTTTTCGGCACTTTCCTCTCACTCAATGCCCCTTCCCCACCCCCCAACCCCTTACCCAATCCTCTGATCTACAAGCTGAGACAACTTTCAAGTCCGTGCATGCAATGCCACGCCCACAATCGTCCCCTCGCCGAAAGTTGAGCAATTGCATGCCTTAAAAGTGTCCTTTCGCCACTTTCCCCTGGCCCAATGCCCCCTCCCCAACCATTCCCACATAACCCATCCGATGACCTATAACCTACCACACGCCTATATATGTATGTCATGCCACGCCTACAAATAAGCGACGTCAATAACCAACAAAAACCCCAAAAAAACTAACACCGTACCCGATTTCTCATTCCCGTGACTTAAAGTAACAAAAAAAGCCTTTCAAAGCGTCTTTTCGGCACTTTCCTCTCACTCAATGCCCCTTCCCCACCCCCCAACCCCTTACCCAATCCTCTGATCTACAAGCTGAGACAACTTTCAAGTCCGTGCATGCAATGCCACGCCCACAATCGTCCCCTCGCCGAAAGTTGAGCAATTGCATGCCTTAAAAGTGTCCTTTCGCCACTTTCCCCTGGCCCAATGCCCCCTCCCCAACCATTCCCACATAACCCATCCGATGACCTATAACCTACCACACGCCTATATATGTATGTCATGCCACGCCTACAAATAAGCGACGTCAATAACCAACAAAAACCCCAAAAAAACTAACACCGTACCCGATTTCTCATTCCCGTGACTTAAAGTAACAAAAAAAGCCTTTCAAAGCGTCTTTTCGGCACTTTCCTCTCACTCAATGCCCCTTCCCCACCCCCCAACCCCTTACCCAATCCTCTGATCTACAAGCTGAGACAACTTTCAAGTCCGTGCATGCAATGCCACGCCCACAATCGTCCCCTCGCCGAAAGTTGAGCAATTGCATGCCTTAAAAGTGTCCTTTCGCCACTTTCCCCTGGCCCAATGCCCCCTCCCCAACCTATTCCCACATAACCCATCCGATGACCTATAACCTACCACACGCCTATATATGTATGTCATGCCACGCCTACAAATAAGCGACGTCAATAACCAACAAAAACCCCAAAAAAACTAACACCGTACCCGATTTCTCATTCCCGTGACTTAAAGTAACAAAAAAAGCCTTTCAAAGCGTCTTTTCGGCACTTTCCTCTCACTCAATGCCCCTTCCCCACCCCCCAACCCCTTACCCAATCCTCTGATCTACAAGCTGAGACAACTTTCAAGTCCGTGCATGCAATGCCACGCCCACAATCGTCCCCTCGCCGAAAGTTGAGCAATTGCATGCCTTAAAAGTGTCCTTTCGCCACTTTCCCCTGGCCCAATGCCCCCTCCCCAACCATTCCCACATAACCCATCCGATGACCTATAACCTACCACACGCCTATATATGTATGTCATGCCACGCCTACAAATAAGCGACGTCAATAACCAACAAAAACCCCAAAAAAACTAACACCGTACCCGATTTCTCATTCCCGTGACTTAAAGTAACAAAAAAAGCCTTTCAAAGCGTCTTTTCGGCACTTTCCTCTCACTCAATGCCCCTTCCCCACCCCCCAACCCCTTACCCAATCCTCTGATCTACAAGCTGAGACAACTTTCAAGTCCGTGCATGCAATGCCACGCCCACAATCGTCCCCTCGCCGAAAGTTGAGCAATTGCATGCCTTAAAAGTGTCCTTTCGCCACTTTCCCCTGGCCCAATGCCCCCTCCCCAACCATTCCCACATAACCCATCCGATGACCTATAACCTACCACACGCCTATATATGTATGTCATGCCACGCCTACAAATAAGCGACGTCAATAACCAACAAAAACCCCAAAAAAACTAACACCGTACCCGATTTCTCATTCCCGTGACTTAAAGTAACAAAAAAAGCCTTTCAAAGCGTCTTTTCGGCACTTTCCTCTCACTCAATGCCCCTTCCCCACCCCCCAACCCCTTACCCAATCCTCTGATCTACAAGCTGAGACAACTTTCAAGTCCGTGCATGCAATGCCACGCCCACAATCGTCCCCTCGCCGAAAGTTGAGCAATTGCATGCCTTAAAAGTGTCCTTTCGCCACTTTCCCCTGGCCCAATGCCCCCTCCCCAACCATTCCCACATAACCCATCCGATGACCTATAACCTACCACACGCCTATATATGTATGTCATGCCACGCCTACAAATAAGCGACGTCAATAACCAACAAAAACCCCAAAAAAACTAACACCGTACCCGATTTCTCATTCCCGTGACTTAAAGTAACAAAAAAAGCCTTTCAAAGCGTCTTTTCGGCACTTTCCTCTCACTCAATGCCCCTTCCCCACCCCCCAACCCCTTACCCAATCCTCTGATCTACAAGCTGAGACAACTTTCAAGTCCGTGCATGCAATGCCACGCCCACAATCGTCCCCTCGCCGAAAGTTGAGCAATTGCATGCCTTAAAAGTGTCCTTTCGCCACTTTCCCCTGGCCCAATGCCCCCTCCCCAACCATTCCCACATAACCCATCCGATGACCTATAACCTACCACACGCCTATATATGTATGTCATGCCACGCCTACAAATAAGCGACGTCAATAACCAACAAAAACCCCAAAAAAACTAACACCGTACCCGATTTCTCATTCCCGTGACTTAAAGTAACAAAAAAAGCCTTTCAAAGCGTCTTTTCGGCACTTTCCTCTCACTCAATGCCCCTTCCCCACCCCCCAACCCCTTACCCAATCCTCTGATCTACAAGCTGAGACAACTTTCAAGTCCGTGCATGCAATGCCACGCCCACAATCGTCCCCTCGCCGAAAGTTGAGCAATTGCATGCCTTAAAAGTGTCCTTTCGCCACTTTCCCCTGGCCCAATGCCCCCTCCCCAACCATTCCCACATAACCCATCCGATGACCTATAACCTACCACACGCCTATATATGTATGTCATGCCACGCCTACAAATAAGCGACGTCAATAACCAACAAAAACCCCAAAAAAACTAACACCGTACCCGATTTCTCATTCCCGTGACTTAAAGTAACAAAAAAAGCCTTTCAAAGCGTCTTTTCGGCACTTTCCTCTCACTCAATGCCCCTTCCCCACCCCCCAACCCCTTACCCAATCCTCTGATCTACAAGCTGAGACAACTTTCAAGTCCGTGCATGCAATGCCACGCCCACAATCGTCCCCTCGCCGAAAGTTGAGCAATTGCATGCCTTAAAAGTGTCCTTTCGCCACTTTCCCCTGGCCCAATGCCCCCTCCCCAACCATTCCCACATAACCCATCCGATGACCTATAACCTACCACACGCCTATATATGTATGTCATGCCACGCCTACAAATAAGCGACGTCAATAACCAACAAAAACCCCAAAAAAACTAACACCGTACCCGATTTCTCATTCCCGTGACTTAAAGTAACAAAAAAAGCCTTTCAAAGCGTCTTTTCGGCACTTTCCTCTCACTCAATGCCCCTTCCCCACCCCCCAACCCCTTACCCAATCCTCTGATCTACAAGCTGAGACAACTTTCAAGTCCGTGCATGCAATGCCACGCCCACAATCGTCCCCTCGCCGAAAGTTGAGCAATTGCATGCCTTAAAAGTGTCCTTTCGCCACTTTCCCCTGGCCCAATGCCCCCTCCCCAACCATTCCCACATAACCCATCCGATGACCTATAACCTACCACACGCCTATATATGTATGTCATGCCACGCCTACAAATAAGCGACGTCAATAACCAACAAAAACCCCAAAAAAACTAACACCGTACCCGATTTCTCATTCCCGTGACTTAAAGTAACAAAAAAAGCCTTTCAAAGCGTCTTTTCGGCACTTTCCTCTCACTCAATGCCCCTTCCCCACCCCCCAACCCCTTACCCAATCCTCTGATCTACAAGCTGAGACAACTTTCAAGTCCGTGCATGCAATGCCACGCCCACAATCGTCCCCTCGCCGAAAGTTGAGCAATTGCATGCCTTAAAAGTGTCCTTTCGCCACTTTCCCCTGGCCCAATGCCCCCTCCCCAACCATTCCCACATAACCCATCCGATGACCTATAACCTACCACACGCCTATATATGTATGTCATGCCACGCCTACAAATAAGCGACGTCAATAACCAACAAAAACCCCAAAAAAACTAACACCGTACCCGATTTCTCATTCCCGTGACTTAAAGTAACAAAAAAAGCCTTTCAAAGCGTCTTTTCGGCACTTTCCTCTCACTCAATGCCCCTTCCCCACCCCCCAACCCCTTACCCAATCCTCTGATCTACAAGCTGAGACAACTTTCAAGTCCGTGCATGCAATGCCACGCCCACAATCGTCCCCTCGCCGAAAGTTGAGCAATTGCATGCCTTAAAAGTGTCCTTTCGCCACTTTCCCCTGGCCCAATGCCCCCTCCCCAACCATTCCCACATAACCCATCCGATGACCTATAACCTACCACACGCCTATATATGTATGTCATGCCACGCCTACAAATAAGCGACGTCAATAACCAACAAAAACCCCAAAAAAACTAACACCGTACCCGATTTCTCATTCCCGTGACTTAAAGTAACAAAAAAAGCCTTTCAAAGCGTCTTTTCGGCACTTTCCTCTCACTCAATGCCCCTTCCCCACCCCCCAACCCCTTACCCAATCCTCTGATCTACAAGCTGAGACAACTTTCAAGTCCGTGCATGCAATGCCACGCCCACAATCGTCCCCTCGCCGAAAGTTGAGCAATTGCATGCCTTAAAAGTGTCCTTTCGCCACTTTCCCCTGGCCCAATGCCCCCTCCCCAACCATTCCCACATAACCCATCCGATGACCTATAACCTACCACACGCCTATATATGTATGTCATGCCACGCCTACAAATAAGCGACGTCAATAACCAACAAAAACCCCAAAAAAACTAACACCGTACCCGATTTCTCATTCCCGTGACTTAAAGTAACAAAAAAAGCCTTTCAAAGCGTCTTTTCGGCACTTTCCTCTCACTCAATGCCCCTTCCCCACCCCCCAACCCCTTACCCAATCCTCTGATCTACAAGCTGAGACAACTTTCAAGTCCGTGCATGCAATGCCACGCCCACAATCGTCCCCTCGCCGAAAGTTGAGCAATTGCATGCCTTAAAAGTGTCCTTTCGCCACTTTCCCCTGGCCCAATGCCCCCTCCCCAACCATTCCCACATAACCCATCCGATGACCTATAACCTACCACACGCCTATATATGTATGTCATGCCACGCCTACAAATAAGCGACGTCAATAACCAACAAAAACCCCAAAAAAACTAACACCGTACCCGATTTCTCATTCCCGTGACTTAAAGTAACAAAAAAAGCCTTTCAAAGCGTCTTTTCGGCACTTTCCTCTCACTCAATGCCCCTTCCCCACCCCCCAACCCCTTACCCAATCCTCTGATCTACAAGCTGAGACAACTTTCAAGTCCGTGCATGCAATGCCACGCCCACAATCGTCCCCTCGCCGAAAGTTGAGCAATTGCATGCCTTAAAAGTGTCCTTTCGCCACTTTCCCCTGGCCCAATGCCCCCTCCCCAACCATTCCCACATAACCCATCCGATGACCTATAACCTACCACACGCCTATATATGTATGTCATGCCACGCCTACAAATAAGCGACGTCAATAACCAACAAAAACCCCAAAAAAACTAACACCGTACCCGATTTCTCATTCCCGTGACTTAAAGTAACAAAAAAAGCCTTTCAAAGCGTCTTTTCGGCACTTTCCTCTCACTCAATGCCCCTTCCCCACCCCCCAACCCCTTACCCAATCCTCTGATCTACAAGCTGAGACAACTTTCAAGTCCGTGCATGCAATGCCACGCCCACAATCGTCCCCTCGCCGAAAGTTGAGCAATTGCATGCCTTAAAAGTGTCCTTTCGCCACTTTCCCCTGGCCCAATGCCCCCTCCCCAACCATTCCCACATAACCCATCCGATGACCTATAACCTACCACACGCCTATATATGTATGTCATGCCACGCCTACAAATAAGCGACGTCAATAACCAACAAAAACCCCAAAAAAACTAACACCGTACCCGATTTCTCATTCCCGTGACTTAAAGTAACAAAAAAAGCCTTTCAAAGCGTCTTTTCGGCACTTTCCTCTCACTCAATGCCGCCTTCCCCACCCCCCAACCCCTTACCCAATCCTCTGATCTACAAGCTGAGACAACTTTCAAGTCCGTGCATGCAATGCCACGCCCACAATCGTCCCCTCGCCGAAAGTTGAGCAATTGCATGCCTTAAAAGTGTCCTTTCGCCACTTTCCCCTGGCCCAATGCCCCCTCCCCAACCATTCCCACATAACCCATCCGATGACCTATAACCTACCACACGCCTATATATGTATGTCATGCCACGCCTACAAATAAGCGACGTCAATAACCAACAAAAACCCCAAAAAAACTAACACCGTACCCGATTTCTCATTCCCGTGACTTAAAGTAACAAAAAAAGCCTTTCAAAGCGTCTTTTCGGCACTTTCCTCTCACTCAATGCCCCTTCCCCACCCCCCAACCCCTTACCCAATCCTCTGATCTACAAGCTGAGACAACTTTCAAGTCCGTGCATGCAATGCCACGCCCACAATCGTCCCCTCGCCGAAAGTTGAGCAATTGCATGCCTTAAAAGTGTCCTTTCGCCACTTTCCCCTGGCCCAATGCCCCCTCCCCAACCATTCCCACATAACCCATCCGATGACCTATAACCTACCACACGCCTATATATGTATGTCATGCCACGCCTACAAATAAGCGACGTCAATAACCAACAAAAACCCCAAAAAAACTAACACCGTACCCGATTTCTCATTCCCGTGACTTAAAGTAACAAAAAAAGCCTTTCAAAGCGTCTTTTCGGCACTTTCCTCTCACTCAATGCCCCTTCCCCACCCCCCAACCCCTTACCCAATCCTCTGATCTACAAGCTGAGACAACTTTCAAGTCCGTGCATGCAATGCCACGCCCACAATCGTCCCCTCGCCGAAAGTTGAGCAATTGCATGCCTTAAAAGTGTCCTTTCGCCACTTTCCCCTGGCCCAATGCCCCCTCCCCAACCATTCCCACATAACCCATCCGATGACCTATAACCTACCACACGCCTATATATGTATGTCATGCCACGCCTACAAATAAGCGACGTCAATAACCAACAAAAACCCCAAAAAAACTAACACCGTACCCGATTTCTCATTCCCGTGACTTAAAGTAACAAAAAAAGCCTTTCAAAGCGTCTTTTCGGCACTTTCCTCTCACTCAATGCCCCTTCCCCACCCCCCAACCCCTTACCCAATCCTCTGATCTACAAGCTGAGACAACTTTCAAGTCCGTGCATGCAATGCCACGCCCACAATCGTCCCCTCGCCGAAAGTTGAGCAATTGCATGCCTTAAAAGTGTCCTTTCGCCACTTTCCCCTGGCCCAATGCCCCCTCCCCAACCATTCCCACATAACCCATCCGATGACCTATAACCTACCACACGCCTATATATGTATGTCATGCCACGCCTACAAATAAGCGACGTCAATAACCAACAAAAACCCCAAAAAAACTAACACCGTACCCGATTTCTCATTCCCGTGACTTAAAGTAACAAAAAAAGCCTTTCAAAGCGTCTTTTCGGCACTTTCCTCTCACTCAATGCCCCTTCCCCACCCCCCAACCCCTTACCCAATCCTCTGATCTACAAGCTGAGACAACTTTCAAGTCCGTGCATGCAATGCCACGCCCACAATCGTCCCCTCGCCGAAAGTTGAGCAATTGCATGCCTTAAAAGTGTCCTTTCGCCACTTTCCCCTGGCCCAATGCCCCCTCCCCAACCATTCCCACATAACCCATCCGATGACCTATAACCTACCACACGCCTATATATGTATGTCATGCCACGCCTACAAATAAGCGACGTCAATAACCAACAAAAACCCCAAAAAAACTAACACCGTACCCGATTTCTCATTCCCGTGACTTAAAGTAACAAAAAAAGCCTTTCAAAGCGTCTTTTCGGCACTTTCCTCTCACTCAATGCCCCTTCCCCACCCCCCAACCCCTTACCCAATCCTCTGATCTACAAGCTGAGACAACTTTCAAGTCCGTGCATGCAATGCCACGCCCACAATCGTCCCCTCGCCGAAAGTTGAGCAATTGCATGCCTTAAAAGTGTCCTTTCGCCACTTTCCCCTGGCCCAATGCCCCCTCCCCAACCATTCCCACATAACCCATCCGATGACCTATAACCTACCACACGCCTATATATGTATGTCATGCCACGCCTACAAATAAGCGACGTCAATAACCAACAAAAACCCCAAAAAAACTAACACCGTACCCGATTTCTCATTCCCGTGACTTAAAGTAACAAAAAAAGCCTTTCAAAGCGTCTTTTCGGCACTTTCCTCTCACTCAATGCCCCTTCCCCACCCCCCAACCCCTTACCCAATCCTCTGATCTACAAGCTGAGACAACTTTCAAGTCCGTGCATGCAATGCCACGCCCACAATCGTCCCCTCGCCGAAAGTTGAGCAATTGCATGCCTTAAAAGTGTCCTTTCGCCACTTTCCCCTGGCCCAATGCCCCCTCCCCAACCATTCCCACATAACCCATCCGATGACCTATAACCTACCACACGCCTATATATGTATGTCATGCCACGCCTACAAATAAGCGACGTCAATAACCAACAAAAACCCCAAAAAAACTAACACCGTACCCGATTTCTCATTCCCGTGACTTAAAGTAACAAAAAAAGCCTTTCAAAGCGTCTTTTCGGCACTTTCCTCTCACTCAATGCCCCTTCCCCACCCCCCAACCCCTTACCCAATCCTCTGATCTACAAGCTGAGACAACTTTCAAGTCCGTGCATGCAATGCCACGCCCACAATCGTCCCCTCGCCGAAAGTTGAGCAATTGCATGCCTTAAAAGTGTCCTTTCGCCACTTTCCCCTGGCCCAATGCCCCCTCCCCAACCATTCCCACATAACCCATCCGATGACCTATAACCTACCACACGCCTATATATGTATGTCATGCCACGCCTACAAATAAGCGACGTCAATAACCAACAAAAACCCCAAAAAAACTAACACCGTACCCGATTTCTCATTCCCGTGACTTAAAGTAACAAAAAAAGCCTTTCAAAGCGTCTTTTCGGCACTTTCCTCTCACTCAATGCCCCTTCCCCACCCCCCAACCCCTTACCCAATCCTCTGATCTACAAGCTGAGACAACTTTCAAGTCCGTGCATGCAATGCCACGCCCACAATCGTCCCCTCGCCGAAAGTTGAGCAATTGCATGCCTTAAAAGTGTCCTTTCGCCACTTTCCCCTGGCCCAATGCCCCCTCCCCAACCATTCCCACATAACCCATCCGATGACCTATAACCTACCACACGCCTATATATGTATGTCATGCCACGCCTACAAATAAGCGACGTCAATAACCAACAAAAACCCCAAAAAAACTAACACCGTACCCGATTTCTCATTCCCGTGACTTAAAGTAACAAAAAAAGCCTTTCAAAGCGTCTTTTCGGCACTTTCCTCTCACTCAATGCCCCTTCCCCACCCCCCAACCCCTTACCCAATCCTCTGATCTACAAGCTGAGACAACTTTCAAGTCCGTGCATGCAATGCCACGCCCACAATCGTCCCCTCGCCGAAAGTTGAGCAATTGCATGCCTTAAAAGTGTCCTTTCGCCACTTTCCCCTGGCCCAATGCCCCCTCCCCAACCATTCCCACATAACCCATCCGATGACCTATAACCTACCACACGCCTATATATGTATGTCATGCCACGCCTACAAATAAGCGACGTCAATAACCAACAAAAACCCCAAAAAAACTAACACCGTACCCGATTTCTCATTCCCGTGACTTAAAGTAACAAAAAAAGCCTTTCAAAGCGTCTTTTCGGCACTTTCCTCTCACTCAATGCCCCTTCCCCACCCCCCAACCCCTTACCCAATCCTCTGATCTACAAGCTGAGACAACTTTCAAGTCCGTGCATGCAATGCCACGCCCACAATCGTCCCCTCGCCGAAAGTTGAGCAATTGCATGCCTTAAAAGTGTCCTTTCGCCACTTTCCCCTGGCCCAATGCCCCCTCCCCAACCATTCCCACATAACCCATCCGATGACCTATAACCTACCACACGCCTATATATGTATGTCATGCCACGCCTACAAATAAGCGACGTCAATAACCAACAAAAACCCCAAAAAAACTAACACCGTACCCGATTTCTCATTCCCGTGACTTAAAGTAACAAAAAAAGCCTTTCAAAGCGTCTTTTCGGCACTTTCCTCTCACTCAATGCCCCTTCCCCACCCCCCAACCCCTTACCCAATCCTCTGATCTACAAGCTGAGACAACTTTCAAGTCCGTGCATGCAATGCCACGCCCACAATCGTCCCCTCGCCGAAAGTTGAGCAATTGCATGCCTTAAAAGTGTCCTTTCGCCACTTTCCCCTGGCCCAATGCCCCCTCCCCAACCATTCCCACATAACCCATCCGATGACCTATAACCTACCACACGCCTATATATGTATGTCATGCCACGCCTACAAATAAGCGACGTCAATAACCAACAAAAACCCCAAAAAAACTAACACCGTACCCGATTTCTCATTCCCGTGACTTAAAGTAACAAAAAAAGCCTTTCAAAGCGTCTTTTCGGCACTTTCCTCTCACTCAATGCCCCTTCCCCACCCCCCAACCCCTTACCCAATCCTCTGATCTACAAGCTGAGACAACTTTCAAGTCCGTGCATGCAATGCCACGCCCACAATCGTCCCCTCGCCGAAAGTTGAGCAATTGCATGCCTTAAAAGTGTCCTTTCGCCACTTTCCCCTGGCCCAATGCCCCCTCCCCAACCATTCCCACATAACCCATCCGATGACCTATAACCTACCACACGCCTATATATGTATGTCATGCCACGCCTACAAATAAGCGACGTCAATAACCAACAAAAACCCCAAAAAAACTAACACCGTACCCGATTTCTCATTCCCGTGACTTAAAGTAACAAAAAAAGCCTTTCAAAGCGTCTTTTCGGCACTTTCCTCTCACTCAATGCCCCTTCCCCACCCCCCAACCCCTTACCCAATCCTCTGATCTACAAGCTGAGACAACTTTCAAGTCCGTGCATGCAATGCCACGCCCACAATCGTCCCCTCGCCGAAAGTTGAGCAATTGCATGCCTTAAAAGTGTCCTTTCGCCACTTTCCCCTGGCCCAATGCCCCCTCCCCAACCATTCCCACATAACCCATCCGATGACCTATAACCTACCACACGCCTATATATGTATGTCATGCCACGCCTACAAATAAGCGACGTCAATAACCAACAAAAACCCCAAAAAAACTAACACCGTACCCGATTTCTCATTCCCGTGACTTAAAGTAACAAAAAAAGCCTTTCAAAGCGTCTTTTCGGCACTTTCCTCTCACTCAATGCCCCTTCCCCACCCCCCAACCCCTTACCCAATCCTCTGATCTACAAGCTGAGACAACTTTCAAGTCCGTGCATGCAATGCCACGCCCACAATCGTCCCCTCGCCGAAAGTTGAGCAATTGCATGCCTTAAAAGTGTCCTTTCGCCACTTTCCCCTGGCCCAATGCCCCCTCCCCAACCATTCCCACATAACCCATCCGATGACCTATAACCTACCACACGCCTATATATGTATGTCATGCCACGCCTACAAATAAGCGACGTCAATAACCAACAAAAACCCCAAAAAAACTAACACCGTACCCGATTTCTCATTCCCGTGACTTAAAGTAACAAAAAAAGCCTTTCAAAGCGTCTTTTCGGCACTTTCCTCTCACTCAATGCCCCTTCCCCACCCCCCAACCCCTTACCCAATCCTCTGATCTACAAGCTGAGACAACTTTCAAGTCCGTGCATGCAATGCCACGCCCACAATCGTCCCCTCGCCGAAAGTTGAGCAATTGCATGCCTTAAAAGTGTCCTTTCGCCACTTTCCCCTGGCCCAATGCCCCCTCCCCAACCATTCCCACATAACCCATCCGATGACCTATAACCTACCACACGCCTATATATGTATGTCATGCCACGCCTACAAATAAGCGACGTCAATAACCAACAAAAACCCCAAAAAAACTAACACCGTACCCGATTTCTCATTCCCGTGACTTAAAGTAACAAAAAAAGCCTTTCAAAGCGTCTTTTCGGCACTTTCCTCTCACTCAATGCCCCTTCCCCACCCCCCAACCCCTTACCCAATCCTCTGATCTACAAGCTGAGACAACTTTCAAGTCCGTGCATGCAATGCCACGCCCACAATCGTCCCCTCGCCGAAAGTTGAGCAATTGCATGCCTTAAAAGTGTCCTTTCGCCACTTTCCCCTGGCCCAATGCCCCCTCCCCAACCATTCCCACATAACCCATCCGATGACCTATAACCTACCACACGCCTATATATGTATGTCATGCCACGCCTACAAATAAGCGACGTCAATAACCAACAAAAACCCCAAAAAAACTAACACCGTACCCGATTTCTCATTCCCGTGACTTAAAGTAACAAAAAAAGCCTTTCAAAGCGTCTTTTCGGCACTTTCCTCTCACTCAATGCCCCTTCCCCACCCCCCAACCCCTTACCCAATCCTCTGATCTACAAGCTGAGACAACTTTCAAGTCCGTGCATGCAATGCCACGCCCACAATCGTCCCCTCGCCGAAAGTTGAGCAATTGCATGCCTTAAAAGTGTCCTTTCGCCACTTTCCCCTGGCCCAATGCCCCCTCCCCAACCATTCCCACATAACCCATCCGATGAATAACCTACCACACGCCTATATATGTATGTCATGCCACGCCTACAAATAAGCGACGTCAATAACCAACAAAAACCCCAAAAAAACTAACACCGTACCCGATTTCTCATTCCCGTGACTTAAAGTAACAAAAAAAGCCTTTCAAAGCGTCTTTTCGGCACTTTCCTCTCACTCAATGCCCCTTCCCCACCCCCCAACCCCTTACCCAATCCTCTGATCTACAAGCTGAGACAACTTTCAAGTCCGTGCATGCAATGCCACGCCCACAATCGTCCCCTCGCCGAAAGTTGAGCAATTGCATGCCTTAAAAGTGTCCTTTCGCCACTTTCCCCTGGCCCAATGCCCCCTCCCCAACCATTCCCACATAACCCATCCGATGACCTATAACCTACCACACGCCTATATATGTATGTCATGCCACGCCTACAAATAAGCGACGTCAATAACCAACAAAAACCCCAAAAAAACTAACACCGTACCCGATTTCTCATTCCCGTGACTTAAAGTAACAAAAAAAGCCTTTCAAAGCGTCTTTTCGGCACTTTCCTCTCACTCAATGCCCCTTCCCCACCCCCCAACCCCTTACCCAATCCTCTGATCTACAAGCTGAGACAACTTTCAAGTCCGTGCATGCAATGCCACGCCCACAATCGTCCCCTCGCCGAAAGTTGAGCAATTGCATGCCTTAAAAGTGTCCTTTCGCCACTTTCCCCTGGCCCAATGCCCCCTCCCCAACCATTCCCACATAACCCATCCGATGACCTATAACCTACCACACGCCTATATATGTATGTCATGCCACGCCTACAAATAAGCGACGTCAATAACCAACAAAAACCCCAAAAAAACTAACACCGTACCCGATTTCTCATTCCCGTGACTTAAAGTAACAAAAAAAGCCTTTCAAAGCGTCTTTTCGGCACTTTCCTCTCACTCAATGCCCCTTCCCCACCCACCAACCCCTTACCCAATCCTCTGATCTACAAGCTGAGACAACTTTCAAGTCCGTGCATGCAATGCCACGCCCACAATCGTCCCCTCGCCGAAAGTTGAGCAATTGCATGCCTTAAAAGTGTCCTTTCGCCACTTTCCCCTGGCCCAATGCCCCCTCCCCAACCATTCCCACATAACCCATCCGATGACCTATAACCTACCACACGCCTATATATGTATGTCATGCCACGCCTACAAATAAGCGACGTCAATAACCAACGAAAACCCCAAAAAAACTAACACCGTACCCGATTTCTCATTCCCGTGACTTAAAGTAACAAAAAAAGCCTTTCAAAGCGTCTTTTCGGCACTTTCCTCTCACTCAATGCCCCTTCCCCACCCCCCAACCCCTTACCCAATCCTCTGATCTACAAGCTGAGACAACTTTCAAGTCCGTGCATGCAATGCCACGCCCACAATCGTCCCCTCGCCGAAAGTTGAGCAATTGCATGCCTTAAAAGTGTCCTTTCGCCACTTTCCCCTGGCCCAATGCCCCCTCCCCAACCATTCCCACATAACCCATCCGATGACCTATAACCTACCACACGCCTATATATGTATGTCATGCCACGCCTACAAATAAGCGACGTCAATAACCAACAAAAACCCCAAAAAAACTAACACCGTACCCGATTTCTCATTCCCGTGACTTAAAGTAACAAAAAAAGCCTTTCAAAGCGTCTTTTCGGCACTTTCCTCTCACTCAATGCCCCTTCCCCACCCCCCAACCCCTTACCCAATCCTCTGATCTACAAGCTGAGACAACTTTCAAGTCCGTGCATGCAATGCCACGCCCACAATCGTCCCCTCGCCGAAGGTAAGCAAATTCAATGCTTCCAAGTCACCTTTCGCCATTCTCCCCCGGCCCAATGCCCTCACCTTAACCATTCCCATATACCGCATAGGCGCATACGATGGCCTATAACCTTCTCTTTCTCCGATCTTGTTTTTTCATACACTTCCTTTTGCCTTTTCTTCTTTACTCTATATATTTCTCCTGGCTATGTTTAACCAATCATCGGCATAATAATCGTCTCTCTCATGTCTTTTCTCTCACCTCTATTATATCTACATATTTATTTCCTTTATGTCGCCTTTCCTTGGGTGTAAGCTATGATTTTTATTTTTCATTTTCTTCTTCCCTTTTCTTCGTTATTTGTAAACTCGCTCATCTGTCCTTAAGCACTTCTTCTAGGGAATGATGATCGCTACCGATTTCCACCCCTATTTTAATTCCTATGCCTACTAGCTCCCCTTTATTATGTTTTTCTAATATACGCGTAATCTGTAATGGATTTACTTAGAATTTCACTAGTGTATTTATGTATGTCTTTATGTGAAAAGAGAGAGTTTGCGATCAATAGATAATTTATTAGGAAGAAATCCAGTAATCTCCTTCCGTTGGTGTTTAGAGTCATTTCTCCATGTATTCCTATGACTCCTTCCCATTTTTTCTTTTCATTTCCCCTTCTAGAACTTAAATCGCTGGCTATGATTATCTTCCCTTTTTTCCTGTCGCATACTTTTGTCCCAGAATTTACCTTCTCCTTCCTTCTTTTCGTCCTCGTTCGGTCCGTATGCTACGACTATTGTTTTGGTTTCTCCGCATTTTCCTAATTCCACCTCTAGTATTTTTTTCCTTACTACTTATAACTCTCTGATATCATTTATTTTATTATTTTTCACCTCGCAAGCTACTCCTGCTCTTGGATTAGTGCTTTCTACTACCCCTCTGTATATCATAAGGTATCCATTATCTCATTTATTACATTTTTCACCTCTTTTATTTGTTTGTGTCAGTGCTAAAGTCCACATTAATTCTGTTTAAGCATTCAATAATTTCTAGTTCCTTTTCCTTTATTCCCCTCACATTGCACTTTGACTTTCCTGTCTTCTTCGTTCTGCTTTTTCTCGTGGCTACTTGTTTTTTCTTTAGCATTCTTCCCTTCTTCCTTGGATCTTTTTTGCTTTTGTTGCTATTTGATTGGTTTTATAAGATGAACTTGTGCTCTTTATTAAGGTCTCCAAAAGCTCGTTGTGTTCCCCTCGTTTGTCGAATTGTTAGGAATAGTGGTGTGTGATGTGGAAATTTTGCGTTGAGAGCGGATGTCGGTATTGGGATAATGGGGAGGTGTGTTAGATCCGGTATCGTTGAGAATCGCAGAATCTTCAGTTTTAATCTCACTGTTGCAGAGCAGTGGCAGAGGAAGTGTTCTGTATCTTCCTTTCAACATCACTTGGACAATCAATAAGTGTGAGTGTGAGACAAGTTTCAAGTCCGTGCATGCAATGCCACGCCCACAATCGTCCCCTCGCCGAAAGTTGAGCAATTGCATGCCTTAAAAGTGTCCTTTCGCCACTTTCCCCTGGCCCAATGCCCCCTCCCCAACCATTCCCACATAACCCATCCGATGACCTATAACCTACCACACGCCTATATATGTATGTCATGCCACGCCTACAAATAAGCGACGTCAATAACCAACAAAAACCCCAAAAAAACTAACACCGTACCCGATTTCTCATTCCCGTGACTTAAAGTAACAAAAAAAGCCTTTCAAAGCGTCTTTTCGGCACTTTCCTCTCACTCAATGCCCCTTCCCCACCCCCCAACCCCTTACCCAATCCTCTGATCTACAAGCTGAGACAACTTTCAAGTCCGTGCATGCAATGCCACGCCCACAATCGTCCCCTCGCCGAAAGTTGAGCAATTGCATGCCTTAAAAGTGTCCTTTCGCCACTTTCCCCTGGCCCAATGCCCCCTCCCCAACCATTCCCACATAACCCATCCGATGACCTATAACCTACCACACGCCTATATATGTATGTCATGCCACGCCTACAAATAAGCGACGTCAATAACCAACAAAAACCCCAAAAAAACTAACACCGTACCCGATTTCTCATTCCCGTGACTTAAAGTAACAAAAAAAGCCTTTCAAAGCGTCTTTTCGGCACTTTCCTCTCACTCAATGCCCCTTCCCCACCCCCCAACCCCTTACCCAATCCTCTGATCTACAAGCTGAGACAACTTTCAAGTCCGTGCATGCAATGCCACGCCCACAATCGTCCCCTCGCCGAAAGTTGAGCAATTGCATGCCTTAAAAGTGTCCTTTCGCCACTTTCCCCTGGCCCAATGCCCCCTCCCCAACCATTCCCACATAACCCATCCGATGACCTATAACCTACCACACGCCTATATATGTATGTCATGCCACGCCTACAAATAAGCGACGTCAATAACCAACAAAAACCCCAAAAAAACTAACACCGTACCCGATTTCTCATTCCCGTGACTTAAAGTAACAAAAAAAGCCTTTCAAAGCGTCTTTTCGGCACTTTCCTCTCACTCAATGCCCCTTCCCCACCCCCCAACCCCTTACCCAATCCTCTGATCTACAAACTGAGACAACTTTCAAGTCCGTGCATGCAATGCCACGCCCACAATCGTCCCCTCGCCGAAAGTTGAGCAATTGCATGCCTTAAAAGTGTCCTTTCGCCACTTTCCCCTGGCCCAATGCCCCCTCCCCAACCATTCCCACATAACCCATCCGATGACCTATAACCTACCACACGCCTATATATGTATGTCATGCCACGCCTACAAATAAGCGACGTCAATAACCAACAAAAACCCCAAAAAAACTAACACCGTACCCGATTTCTCATTCCCGTGACTTAAAGTAACAAAAAAAGCCTTTCAAAGCGTCTTTTCGGCACTTTCCTCTCACTCAATGCCCCTTCCCCACCTGCCAACCCCTTACCCAATCCTCTGATCTACAAGCTGAGACAACTTTCAAGTCCGTGCATGCAATGCCACGCCCACAATCGTCCCCTCGCCGAAAGTTGAGCAATTGCATGCCTTAAAAGTGTCCTTTCGCCACTTTCCCCTGGCCCAATGCCCCCTCCCCAACCATTCCCACATAACCCATCCGATGACCTATAACCTACCACACGCCTATATATGTATGTCATGCCACGCCTACAAATAAGCGACGTCAATAACCAACAAAAACCCCAAAAAAACTAACACCGTACCCGATTGCTCATTCCCGTGACTTAAAGTAACAAAAAAAGCCTTTCAAAGCGTCTTTTCGGCACTTTCCTCTCACTCAATGCCCCTTCCCCACCTCCCAACCCCTTACCCAATCCTCTGATCTACAAGCTGAGACAACTTTCAAGTCCGTGCATGCAATGCCACGCCCACAATCGTCCCCTCGCCGAAGGTAAGCAAATTCAATGCTTCCAAGTCACCTTTCGCCATTCTCCCCCGGCCCAATGCCCTCACCTTAACCATTCCCATATACCGCATAGGCGCATACGATGGCCTATAACCTTCTCTTTCTCCGATCTTGTTTTTTCATACACTTCCTTTTGCCTTTTCTTCTTTACTCTATATATTTCTCCTGGCTATGTTTAACCAATCATCGGCATAATAATCGTCTCTCTCATGTCTTTTCTCTCACCTCTATTATATCTACATATTTATTTCCTTTATGTCGCCTTTCCTTGGGTGTAAGCTATGATTTTTATTTTTCATTTTCTTCTTCCCTTTTCTTCGTTATTTGTAAACTCGCTCATCTGTCCTTAAGCACTTCTTCTAGGGAATGATGATCGCTACCGATTTCCACCCCTATTTTAATTCCTGTGTCTACTAGCTCCCCTTTATTATGTTTTTCTACTATAATATACGAGTAATCTGTAATGGATTTACTTAGAATTTCACTAGTGTATTTATGTATGTCTTTATGTGAAAAGAGAGAGTTTGCGATCAATAGGTAATTTATTAGGAAGAAATCCAGTAATCTCCTTCCGTTGGTGTTTAGAGTCATTTCTCCATGTATTCCTATGACTCCTTTCCTTTTTTCTTTTCATTTCCCCTTCTAGAACTTAAATCGCTGGCTATGATTATCTTCCCTTTTTTCCTGTCGCATACTTCTGTCCCAGTATTTATCTTTTTCTTCCTTCTTTTCGTCCTCGTTCGGTCCGTATGCTACGACTATTGTTTTGGTTTCTCCGCATTTTCCTAATTCCACCTCTAGTATTTTTTCCCTTACTACTTATAACTCTCTGATATCATTTATTTTATTATTTTTCACCTCGCAAGCTACTCCTGCTCTTGGATTAGTGCTTTCTACTACCCCTCTGTATATCATAAGGTATCCATTATCTCATTTATTACATTTTTCACCTCTTTTATTTGTTTGTGTCAGTGCTAAAATCCACATTAATTCTGTTCATTCAATAATTTCTAGTTCCTTTTCCTTTATTCCCCTCACATTGCACTTTGACTTTCCTGTCTTCTTCGTTCTGCTTTTTCTCGTGGCTACTTGTTTTTTCTTTAGCATTCTTCCCTTCTTCCTTGGATCTTTTTTGCTTTTGTTGCTATTTGATTGGTTTTATAGGATGAACTTGTGCTCTTCATTTAGGTCTCCAAAAGCTCGTTGTGCTCCCCTCGTTTGTCGAATTGTTAGGAATAGTGGTGTGTGATGTGGAAATTTTGCGTTGAGAGCGGATGTCGGTATTGGGATAATGGGGAGGTGTGTTAGATCCGGTATCGTTGAGAATCGCAGTATCTTCAGTTTTAACCTCACTGTTGCAGAGCAGTGGCAGAGGAAGTGTTCTGTATCTTCCTTTCAATATCACTTGGACAATCAATAAGTGTGAGTGTGAGACAAGTTTCAAGTCCGTGCATGCAATGCCACGCCCACAATCGTCCCCTCGCCGAAAGTTGAGCAATTGCATGCCTTAAAAGTGTCCTTTCGCCACTTTCCCCTGGCCCAATGCCCCCTCCCCAACCATTCCCACATAACCCATCCGATGACCTATAACCTACCACACGCCTATATATGTATGTCATGCCACGCCTACAAATAAGCGACGTCAATAACCAACAAAAACCCCAAAAAAACTAACACCGTACCCGATTTCTCATTCCCGTGACTTAAAGTAACAAAAAAAGCCTTTCAAAGCGTCTTTTCGGCACTTTCCTCTCACTCAATGCCCCTTCCCCACCCCCCAACCCCTTACCCAATCCTCTGATCTACAAGCTGAGACAACTTTCAAGTCCGTGCATGCAATGCCACGCCCACAATCGTCCCCTCGCCGAAAGTTGAGCAATTGCATGCCTTAAAAGTGTCCTTTCGCCACTTTCCCCTGGCCCAATGCCCCCTCCCCAACCATTCCCACATAACCCATCCGATGACCTATAACCTACCACACGCCTATATATGTATGTCATGCCACGCCTACAAATAAGCGACGTCAATAACCAACAAAAACCCCAAAAAAACTAACACCGTACCCGATTTCTCATTCCCGTGACTTAAAGTAACAAAAAAAGCCTTTCAAAGCGTCTTTTCGGCACTTTCCTCTCACTCAATGCCCCTTCCCCACCCCCCAACCCCTTACCCAATCCTCTGATCTACAAGCTGAGACAACTTTCAAGTCCGTGCATGCAATGCCACGCCCACAATCGTCCCCTCGCCGAAAGTTGAGCAATTGCATGCCTTAAAAGTGTCCTTTCGCCACTTTCCCCTGGCCCAATGCCCCCTCCCCAACCATTCCCACATAACCCATCCGATGACCTATAACCTACCACACGCCTATATATGTATGTCATGCCACGCCTACAAATAAGCGACGTCAATAACCAACAAAAACCCCAAAAAAACTAACACCGTACCCGATTTCTCATTCCCGTGACTTAAAGTAACAAAAAAAGCCTTTCAAAGCGTCTTTTCGGCACTTTCCTCTCACTCAATGCCCCTTCCCCACCCCCCAACCCCTTACCCAATCCTCTGATCTACAAGCTGAGACAACTTTCAAGTCCGTGCATGCAATGCCACGCCCACAATCGTCCCCTCGCCGAAAGTTGAGCAATTGCATGCCTTAAAAGTGTCCTTTCGCCACTTTCCCCTGGCCCAATGCCCCCTCCCCAACCATTCCCACATAACCCATCCGATGACCTATAACCTACCACACGCCTATATATGTATGTCATGCCACGCCTACAAATAAGCGACGTCAATAACCAACAAAAACCCCAAAAAAACTAACACCGTACCCGATTTCTCATTCCCGTGACTTAAAGTAACAAAAAAAGCCTTTCAAAGCGTCTTTTCGGCACTTTCCTCTCACTCAATGCCCCTTCCCCACCCCCCAACCCCTTACCCAATCCTCTGATCTACAAGCTGAGACAACTTTCAAGTCCGTGCATGCAATGCCACGCCCACAATCGTCCCCTCGCCGAAAGTTGAGCAATTGCATGCCTTAAAAGTGTCCTTTCGCCACTTTCCCCTGGCCCAATGCCCCCTCCCCAACCATTCCCACATAACCCATCCGATGACCTATAACCTACCACACGCCTATATATGTATGTCATGCCACGCCTACAAATAAGCGACGTCAATAACCAACAAAAACCCCAAAAAAACTAACACCGTACCCGATTTCTCATTCCCGTGACTTAAAGTAACAAAAAAAGCCTTTCAAAGCGTCTTTTCGGCACTTTCCTCTCACTCAATGCCCCTTCCCCACCCCCCAACCCCTTACCCAATCCTCTGATCTACAAGCTGAGACAACTTTCAAGTCCGTGCATGCAATGCCACGCCCACAATCGTCCCCTCGCCGAAAGTTGAGCAATTGCATGCCTTAAAAGTGTCCTTTCGCCACTTTCCCCTGGCCCAATGCCCCCTCCCCAACCATTCCCACATAACCCATCCGATGACCTATAACCTACCACACGCCTATATATGTATGTCATGCCACGCCTACAAATAAGCGACGTCAATAACCAACAAAAACCCCAAAAAAACTAACACCGTACCCGATTTCTCATTCCCGTGACTTAAAGTAACAAAAAAAGCCTTTCAAAGCGTCTTTTCGGCACTTTCCTCTCACTCAATGCCCCTTCCCCACCCCCCAACCCCTTACCCAATCCTCTGATCTACAAGCTGAGACAACTTTCAAGTCCGTGCATGCAATGCCACGCCCACAATCGTCCCCTCGCCGAAAGTTGAGCAATTGCATGCCTTAAAAGTGTCCTTTCGCCACTTTCCCCTGGCCCAATGCCCCCTCCCCAACCATTCCCACATAACCCATCCGATGACCTATAACCTACCACACGCCTATATATGTATGTCATGCCACGCCTACAAATAAGCGACGTCAATAACCAACAAAAACCCCAAAAAAACTAACACCGTACCCGATTTCTCATTCCCGTGACTTAAAGTAACAAAAAAAGCCTTTCAAAGCGTCTTTTCGGCACTTTCCTCTCACTCAATGCCCCTTCCCCACCCCCCAACCCCTTACCCAATCCTCTGATCTACAAGCTGAGACAACTTTCAAGTCCGTGCATGCAATGCCACGCCC
This sequence comes from Blera fallax, assembly GCA_946965025.1. Lineage (NCBI taxonomy): Eukaryota > Metazoa > Arthropoda > Insecta > Diptera > Syrphidae > Blera > Blera fallax. The sequence goes on from CAMPTQ010000035.1 coordinate 24,345, forward strand.
ACAATCGTCCCCTCGCCGAAAGTTGAGCAATTGCATGCCTTAAAAGTGTCCTTTCGCCACTTTCCCCTGGCCCAATGCCCCCTCCCCAACCATTCCCACATAACCCATCCGATGACCTATAACCTACCACACGCCTATATATGTATGTCATGCCACGCCTACAAATAAGCGACGTCAATAACCAACGAAAACCCCAAAAAAACTAACACCGTACCCGATTTCTCATTCCCGTGACTTAAAGTAACAAAAAAAGCCTTTCAAAGCGTCTTTTCGGCACTTTCCTCTCACTCAATGCCCCTTCCCCACCCCCCAACCCCTTACCCAATCCTCTGATCTACAAGCTGAGACAACTTTCAAGTCCGTGCATGCAATGCCACGCCCACAATCGTCCCCTCGCCGAAAGTTGAGCAATTGCATGCCTTAAAAGTGTCCTTTCGCCACTTTCCCCTGGCCCAATGCCCCCTCCCCAACCATTCCCACATAACCCATCCGATGACCTATAACCTACCACACGCCTATATATGTATGTCATGCCACGCCTACAAATAAGCGACGTCAATAACCAACAAAAACCCCAAAAAAACTAACACCGTACCCGATTTCTCATTCCCGTGACTTAAAGTAACAAAAAAAGCCTTTCAAAGCGTCTTTTCGGCACTTTCCTCTCACTCAATGCCCCTTCCCCACCCCCCAACCCCTTACCCAATCCTCTGATCTACAAGCTGAGACAACTTTCAAGTCCGTGCATGCAATGCCACGCCCACAATCGTCCCCTCGCCGAAAGTTGAGCAATTGCATGCCTTAAAAGTGTCCTTTCGCCACTTTCCCCTGGCCCAATGCCCCCTCCCCAACCATTCCCACATAACCCATCCGATGACCTATAACCTACCACACGCCTATATATGTATGTCATGCCACGCCTACAAATAAGCGACGTCAATAACCAACAAAAACCCCAAAAAAACTAACACCGTACCCGATTTCTCATTCCCGTGACTTAAAGTAACAAAAAAAGCCTTTCAAAGCGTCTTTTCGGCACTTTCCTCTCACTCAATGCCCCTTCCCCACCCCCCAACCCCTTACCCAATCCTCTGATCTACAAGCTGAGACAACTTTCAAGTCCGTGCATGCAATGCCACGCCCACAATCGTCCCCTCGCCGAAAGTTGAGCAATTGCATGCCTTAAAAGTGTCCTTTCGCCACTTTCCCCTGGCCCAATGCCCCCTCCCCAACCATTCCCACATAACCCATCCGATGACCTATAACCTACCACACGCCTATATATGTATGTCATGCCACGCCTACAAATAAGCGACGTCAATAACCAACAAAAACCCCAAAAAAACTAACACCGTACCCGATTTCTCATTCCCGTGACTTAAAGTAACAAAAAAAGCCTTTCAAAGCGTCTTTTCGGCACTTTCCTCTCACTCAATGCCCCTTCCCCACCCCCCAACCCCTTACCCAATCCTCTGATCTACAAGCTGAGACAACTTTCAAGTCCGTGCATGCAATGCCACGCCCACAATCGTCCCCTCGCCGAAAGTTGAGCAATTGCATGCCTTAAAAGTGTCCTTTCGCCACTTTCCCCTGGCCCAATGCCCCCTCCCCAACCATTCCCACATAACCCATCCGATGACCTATAACCTACCACACGCCTATATATGTATGTCATGCCACGCCTACAAATAAGCGACGTCAATAACCAACAAAAACCCCAAAAAAACTAACACCGTACCCGATTTCTCATTCCCGTGACTTAAAGTAACAAAAAAAGCCTTTCAAAGCGTCTTTTCGGCACTTTCCTCTCACTCAATGCCCCTTCCCCACCCCCCAACCCCTTACCCAATCCTCTGATCTACAAGCTGAGACAACTTTCAAGTCCGTGCATGCAATGCCACGCCCACAATCGTCCCCTCGCCGAAAGTTGAGCAATTGCATGCCTTAAAAGTGTCCTTTCGCCACTTTCCCCTGGCCCAATGCCCCCTCCCCAACCATTCCCACATAACCCATCCGATGACCTATAACCTACCACACGCCTATATATGTATGTCATGCCACGCCTACAAATAAGCGACGTCAATAACCAACAAAAACCCCAAAAAAACTAACACCGTACCCGATTTCTCATTCCCGTGACTTAAAGTAACAAAAAAAGCCTTTCAAAGCGTCTTTTCGGCACTTTCCTCTCACTCAATGCCCCTTCCCCACCCCCCAACCCCTTACCCAATCCTCTGATCTACAAGCTGAGACAACTTTCAAGTCCGTGCATGCAATGCCACGCCCACAATCGTCCCCTCGCCGAAAGTTGAGCAATTGCATGCCTTAAAAGTGTCCTTTCGCCACTTTCCCCTGGCCCAATGCCCCCTCCCCAACCATTCCCACATAACCCATCCGATGACCTATAACCTACCACACGCCTATATATGTATGTCATGCCACGCCTACAAATAAGCGACGTCAATAACCAACAAAAACCCCAAAAAAACTAACACCGTACCCGATTTCTCATTCCCGTGACTTAAAGCAACAAAAAAAGCCTTTCAAAGCGTCTTTTCGGCACTTTCCTCTCACTCAATGCCCCTTCCCCACCCCCCAACCCCTTACCCAATCCTCTGATCTACAAACTGAGACAACTTTCAAGTCCGTGCATGCAATGCCACGCCCACAATCGTCCCCTCGCCGAAAGTTGAGCAATTGCATGCCTTAAAAGTGTCCTTTCGCCACTTTCCCCTGGCCCAATGCCCCCTCCCCAACCATTCCCACATAACCCATCCGATGACCTATAACCTACCACACGCCTATATATGTATGTCATGCCACGCCTACAAATAAGCGACGTCAATAACCAACAAAAACCCCAAAAAAACTAACACCGTACCCGATTTCTCATTCCCGTGACTTAAAGTAACAAAAAAAGCCTTTCAAAGCGTCTTTTCGGCACTTTCCTCTCACTCAATGCCCCTTCCCCAGCCCCCAACCCCTTACCCAATCCTCTGATCTACAAGCTGAGACAACTTTCAAGTCCGTGCATGCAATGCCACGCCCACAATCGTCCCCTCGCCGAAAGTTGAGCAATTGCATGCCTTAAAAGTGTCCTTTCGCCACTTTCCCCTGGCCCAATGCCCCCTCCCCAACCATTCCCACATAACCCATCCGATGACCTATAACCTACCACACGCCTATATATGTATGTCATGCCACGCCTACAAATAAGCGACGTCAATAACCAACAAAAACCCCAAAAAAACTAACACCGTACCCGATTTCTCATTCCCGTGACTTAAAGTAACAAAAAAAGCCTTTCAAAGCGTCTTTTCGGCACTTTCCTCTCACTCAATGCCCCTTCCCCACCCCCCAACCCCTTACCCAATCCTCTGATCTACAAGCTGAGACAACTTTCAAGTCCGTGCATGCAATGCCACGCCCACAATCGTCCCCTCGCCGAAAGTTGAGCAATTGCATGCCTTAAAAGTGTCCTTTCGCCACTTTCCCCTGGCCCAATGCCCCCTCCCCAACCATTCCCACATAACCCATCCGATGACCTATAACCTACCACACGCCTATATATGTATGTCATGCCACGCCTACAAATAAGCGACGTCAATAACCAACAAAAACCCCAAAAAAACTAACACCGTACCCGATTTCTCATTCCCGTGACTTAAAGTAACAAAAAAAGCCTTTCAAAGCGTCTTTTCGGCACTTTCCTCTCACTCAATGCCCCTTCCCCACCTCCCAACCCCTTACCCAATCCTCTGATCTACAAGCTGAGACAACTTTCAAGTCCGTGCATGCAATGCCACGCCCACAATCGTCCCCTCGCCGAAAGTTGAGCAATTGCATGCCTTAAAAGTGTCCTTTCGCCACTTTCCCCTGGCCCAATGCCCCCTCCCCAACCATTCCCACATAACCCATCCGATGACCTATAACCTACCACACGCCTATATATGTATGTCATGCCACGCCTACAAATAAGCGACGTCAATAACCAACAAAAACCCCAAAAAAACTAACACCGTACCCGATTTCTCATTCCCGTGACTTAAAGTAACAAAAAAAGCCTTTCAAAGCGTCTTTTCGGCACTTTCCTCTCACTCAATGCCCCTTCCCCACCCCCCAACCCCTTACCCAATCCTCTGATCTACAAGCTGAGACAACTTTCAAGTCCGTGCATGCAATGCCACGCCCACAATCGTCCCCTCGCCGAAAGTTGAGCAATTGCATGCCTTAAAAGTGTCCTTTCGCCACTTTCCCCTGGCCCAATGCCCCCTCCCCAACCATTCCCACATAACCCATCCGATGACCTATAACCTACCACACGCCTATATATGTATGTCATGCCACGCCTACAAATAAGCGACGTCAATAACCAACAAAAACCCCAAAAAAACTAACACCGTACCCGATTTCTCATTCCCGTGACTTAAAGTAACAAAAAAAGCCTTTCAAAGCGTCTTTTCGGCACTTTCCTCTCACTCAATGCCCCTTCCCCACCCCCCAACCCCTTACCCAATCCTCTGATCTACAAGCTGAGACAACTTTCAAGTCCGTGCATGCAATGCCACGCCCACAATCGTCCCCTCGCCGAAAGTTGAGCAATTGCATGCCTTAAAAGTGTCCTTTCGCCACTTTCCCCTGGCCCAATGCCCCCTCCCCAACCATTCCCACATAACCCATCCGATGACCTATAACCTACCACACGCCTATATATGTATGTCATGCCACGCCTACAAATAAGCGACGTCAATAACCAACAAAAACCCCAAAAAAACTAACACCGTACCCGATTTCTCATTCCCGTGACTTAAAGTAACAAAAAAAGCCTTTCAAAGCGTCTTTTCGGCACTTTCCTCTCACTCAATGCCCCTTCCCCACCCCCCAACCCCTTACCCAATCCTCTGATCTACAAGCTGAGACAACTTTCAAGTCCGTGCATGCAATGCCACGCCCACAATCGTCCCCTCGCCGAAAGTTGAGCAATTGCATGCCTTAAAAGTGTCCTTTCGCCACTTTCCCCTGGCCCAATGCCCCCTCCCCAACCATTCCCACATAACCCATCCGATGACCTATAACCTACCACACGCCTATATATGTATGTCATGCCACGCCTACAAATAAGCGACGTCAATAACCAACAAAAACCCCAAAAAAACTAACACCGTACCCGATTTCTCATTCCCGTGACTTAAAGTAACAAAAAAAGCCTTTCAAAGCGTCTTTTCGGCACTTTCCTCTCACTCAATGCCCCTTCCCCACCCCCCAACCCCTTACCCAATCCTCTGATCTACAAGCTGAGACAACTTTCAAGTCCGTGCATGCAATGCCACGCCCACAATCGTCCCCTCGCCGAAAGTTGAGCAATTGCATGCCTTAAAAGTGTCCTTTCGCCACTTTCCCCTGGCCCAATGCCCCCTCCCCAACCATTCCCACATAACCCATCCGATGACCTATAACCTACCACACGCCTATATATGTATGTCATGCCACGCCTACAAATAAGCGACGTCAATAACCAACAAAAACCCCAAAAAAACTAACACCGTACCCGATTTCTCATTCCCGTGACTTAAAGTAACAAAAAAAGCCTTTCAAAGCGTCTTTTCGGCACTTTCCTCTCACTCAATGCCCCTTCCCCACCCCCCAACCCCTTACCCAATCCTCTGATCTACAAGCTGAGACAACTTTCAAGTCCGTGCATGCAATGCCACGCCCACAATCGTCCCCTCGCCGAAAGTTGAGCAATTGCATGCCTTAAAAGTGTCCTTTCGCCACTTTCCCCTGGCCCAATGCCCCCTCCCCAACCATTCCCACATAACCCATCCGATGACCTATAACCTACCACACGCCTATATATGTATGTCATGCCACGCCTACAAATAAGCGACGTCAATAACCAACAAAAACCCCAAAAAAACTAACACCGTACCCGATTTCTCATTCCCGTGACTTAAAGTAACAAAAAAAGCCTTTCAAAGCGTCTTTTCGGCACTTTCCTCTCACTCAATGCCCCTTCCCCACCCCCCAACCCCTTACCCAATCCTCTGATCTACAAGCTGAGACAACTTTCAAGTCCGTGCATGCAATGCCACGCCCACAATCGTCCCCTCGCCGAAAGTTGAGCAATTGCATGCCTTAAAAGTGTCCTTTCGCCACTTTCCCCTGGCCCAATGCCCCCTCCCCAACCATTCCCACATAACCCATCCGATGACCTATAACCTACCACACGCCTATATATGTATGTCATGCCACGCCTACAAATAAGCGACGTCAATAACCAACAAAAACCCCAAAAAAACTAACACCGTACCCGATTTCTCATTCCCGTGACTTAAAGTAACAAAAAAAGCCTTTCAAAGCGTCTTTTCGGCACTTTCCTCTCACTCAATGCCCCTTCCCCACCCCCCAACCCCTTACCCAATCCTCTGATCTACAAGCTGAGACAACTTTCAAGTCCGTGCATGCAATGCCACGCCCACAATCGTCCCCTCGCCGAAAGTTGAGCAATTGCATGCCTTAAAAGTGACCTTTCGCCACTTTCCCCTGGCCCAATGCCCCCTCCCCAACCATTCCCACATAACCCATCCGATGACCTATAACCTACCACACGCCTATATATGTATGTCATGCCACGCCTACAAATAAGCGACGTCAATAACCAACAAAAACCCCAAAAAAACTAACACCGTACCCGATTTCTCATTCCCGTGACTTAAAGTAACAAAAAAAGCCTTTCAAAGCGTCTTTTCGGCACTTTCCTCTCACTCAATGCCCCTTCCCCACCCCCCAACCCCTTACCCAATCCTCTGATCTACAAGCTGAGACAACTTTCAAGTCCGTGCATGCAATGCCACGCCCACAATCGTCCCCTCGCCGAAAGTTGAGCAATTGCATGCCTTAAAAGTGTCCTTTCGCCACTTTCCCCTGGCCCAATGCCCCCTCCCCAACCATTCCCACATAACCCATCCGATGACCTATAACCTACCACACGCCTATATATGTATGTCATGCCACGCCTACAAATAAGCGACGTCAATAACCAACAAAAACCCCAAAAAAACTAACACCGTACCCGATTTCTCATTCCCGTGACTTAAAGTAACAAAAAAAGCCTTTCAAAGCGTCTTTTCGGCACTTTCCTCTCACTCAATGCCCCTTCCCCACCCCCCAACCCCTTACCCAATCCTCTGATCTACAAGCTGAGACAACTTTCAAGTCCGTGCATGCAATGCCACGCCCACAATCGTCCCCTCGCCGAAAGTTGAGCAATTGCATGCCTTAAAAGTGTCCTTTCGCCACTTTCCCCTGGCCCAATGCCCCCTCCCCAACCATTCCCACATAACCCATCCGATGACCTATAACCTACCACACGCCTATATATGTATGTCATGCCACGCCTACAAATAAGCGACGTCAATAACCAACAAAAACCCCAAAAAAACTAACACCGTACCCGATTTCTCATTCCCGTGACTTAAAGTAACAAAAAAAGCCTTTCAAAGCGTCTTTTCGGCACTTTCCTCTCACTCAATGCCCCTTCCCCACCCCCCAACCCCTTACCCAATCCTCTGATCTACAAGCTGAGACAACTTTCAAGTCCGTGCATGCAATGCCACGCCCACAATCGTCCCCTCGCCGAAAGTTGAGCAATTGCATGCCTTAAAAGTGTCCTTTCGCCACTTTCCCCTGGCCCAATGCCCCCTCCCCAACCATTCCCACATAACCCATCCGATGACCTATAACCTACCACACGCCTATATATGTATGTCATGCCACGCCTACAAATAAGCGACGTCAATAACCAACGAAAACCCCAAAAAAACTAACACCGTACCCGATTTCTCATTCCCGTGACTTAAAGTAACAAAAAAAGCCTTTCAAAGCGTCTTTTCGGCACTTTCCTCTCACTCAATGCCCCTTCCCCACCCCCCAACCCCTTACCCAATCCTCTGATCTACAAGCTGAGACAACTTTCAAGTCCGTGCATGCAATGCCACGCCCACAATCGTCCCCTCGCCGAAAGTTGAGCAATTGCATGCCTTAAAAGTGTCCTTTCGCCACTTTCCCCTGGCCCAATGCCCCCTCCCCAACCATTCCCACATAACCCATCCGATGACCTATAACCTACCACACGCCTATATATGTATGTCATGCCACGCCTACAAATAAGCGACGTCAATAACCAACAAAAACCCCAAAAAAACTAACACCGTACCCGATTTCTCATTCCCGTGACTTAAAGTAACAAAAAAAGCCTTTCAAAGCGTCTTTTCGGCACTTTCCTCTCACTCAATGCCCCTTCCCCACCCCCCAACCCCTTACCCAATCCTCTGATCTACAAGCTGAGACAACTTTCAAGTCCGTGCATGCAATGCCACGCCCACAATCGTCCCCTCGCCGAAAGTTGAGCAATTGCATGCCTTAAAAGTGTCCTTTCGCCACTTTCCCCTGGCCCAATGCCCCCTCCCCAACCATTCCCACATAACCCATCCGATGACCTATAACCTACCACACGCCTATATATGTATGTCATGCCACGCCTACAAATAAGCGACGTCAATAACCAACAAAAACCCCAAAAAAACTAACACCGTACCCGATTTCTCATTCCCGTGACTTAAAGTAACAAAAAAAGCCTTTCAAAGCGTCTTTTCGGCACTTTCCTCTCACTCAATGCCCCTTCCCCACCCCCCAACCCCTTACCCAATCCTCTGATCTACAAGCTGAGACAACTTTCAAGTCCGTGCATGCAATGCCACGCCCACAATCGTCCCCTCGCCGAAAGTTGAGCAATTGCATGCCTTAAAAGTGTCCTTTCGCCACTTTCCCCTGGCCCAATGCCCCCTCCCCAACCATTCCCACATAACCCATCCGATGACCTATAACCTACCACACGCCTATATATGTATGTCATGCCACGCCTACAAATAAGCGACGTCAATAACCAACAAAAACCCCAAAAAAACTAACACCGTACCCGATTTCTCATTCCCGTGACTTAAAGTAACAAAAAAAGCCTTTCAAAGCGTCTTTTCGGCACTTTCCTCTCACTCAATGCCCCTTCCCCACCCCCCAACCCCTTACCCAATCCTCTGATCTACAAGCTGAGACAACTTTCAAGTCCGTGCATGCAATGCCACGCCCACAATCGTCCCCTCGCCGAAAGTTGAGCAATTGCATGCCTTAAAAGTGTCCTTTCGCCACTTTCCCCTGGCCCAATGCCCCCTCCCCAACCATTCCCACATAACCCATCCGATGACCTATAACCTACCACACGCCTATATATGTATGTCATGCCACGCCTACAAATAAGCGACGTCAATAACCAACGAAAACCCCAAAAAAACTAACACCGTACCCGATTTCTCATTCCCGTGACTTAAAGTAACAAAAAAAGCCTTTCAAAGCGTCTTTTCGGCACTTTCCTCTCACTCAATGCCCCTTCCCCACCCCCCAACCCCTTACCCAATCCTCTGATCTACAAGCTGAGACAACTTTCAAGTCCGTGCATGCAATGCCACGCCCACAATCGTCCCCTCGCCGAAAGTTGAGCAATTGCATGCCTTAAAAGTGTCCTTTCGCCACTTTCCCCTGGCCCAATGCCCCCTCCCCAACCATTCCCACATAACCCATCCGATGACCTATAACCTACCACACGCCTATATATGTATGTCATGCCACGCCTACAAATAAGCGACGTCAATAACCAACAAAAACCCCAAAAAAACTAACACCGTACCCGATTTCTCATTCCCGTGACTTAAAGTAACAAAAAAAGCCTTTCAAAGCGTCTTTTCGGCACTTTCCTCTCACTCAATGCCCCTTCCCCACCCCCCAACCCCTTACCCAATCCTCTGATCTACAAGCTGAGACAACTTTCAAGTCCGTGCATGCAATGCCACGCCCACAATCGTCCCCTCGCCGAAAGTTGAGCAATTGCATGCCTTAAAAGTGTCCTTTCGCCACTTTCCCCTGGCCCAATGCCCCCTCCCCAACCATTCCCACATAACCCATCCGATGACCTATAACCTACCACACGCCTATATATGTATGTCATGCCACGCCTACAAATAAGCGACGTCAATAACCAACAAAAACCCCAAAAAAACTAACACCGTACCCGATTTCTCATTCCCGTGACTTAAAGTAACAAAAAAAGCCTTTCAAAGCGTCTTTTCGGCACTTTCCTCTCACTCAATGCCCCTTCCCCACCCCCCAACCCCTTACCCAATCCTCTGATCTACAAGCTGAGACAACTTTCAAGTCCGTGCATGCAATGCCACGCCCACAATCGTCCCCTCGCCGAAAGTTGAGCAATTGCATGCCTTAAAAGTGTCCTTTCGCCACTTTCCCCTGGCCCAATGCCCCCTCCCCAACCATTCCCACATAACCCATCCGATGACCTATAACCTACCACACGCCTATATATGTATGTCATGCCACGCCTACAAATAAGCGACGTCAATAACCAACAAAAACCCCAAAAAAACTAACACCGTACCCGATTTCTCATTCCCGTGACTTAAAGTAACAAAAAAAGCCTTTCAAAGCGTCTTTTCGGCACTTTCCTCTCACTCAATGCCCCTTCCCCACCCCCCAACCCCTTACCCAATCCTCTGATCTACAAGCTGAGACAACTTTCAAGTCCGTGCATGCAATGCCACGCCCACAATCGTCCCCTCGCCGAAAGTTGAGCAATTGCATGCCTTAAAAGTGTCCTTTCGCCACTTTCCCCTGGCCCAATGCCCCCTCCCCAACCATTCCCACATAACCCATCCGATGACCTATAACCTACCACACGCCTATATATGTATGTCATGCCACGCCTACAAATAAGCGACGTCAATAACCAACGAAAACCCCAAAAAAACTAACACCGTACCCGATTTCTCATTCCCGTGACTTAAAGTAACAAAAAAAGCCTTTCAAAGCGTCTTTTCGGCACTTTCCTCTCACTCAATGCCCCTTCCCCACCCCCCAACCCCTTACCCAATCCTCTGATCTACAAGCTGAGACAACTTTCAAGTCCGTGCATGCAATGCCACGCCCACAATCGTCCCCTCGCCGAAAGTTGAGCAATTGCATGCCTTAAAAGTGTCCTTTCGCCACTTTCCCCTGGCCCAATGCCCCCTCCCCAACCATTCCCACATAACCCATCCGATGACCTATAACCTACCACACGCCTATATATGTATGTCATGCCACGCCTACAAATAAGCGACGTCAATAACCAACAAAAACCCCAAAAAAACTAACACCGTACCCGATTTCTCATTCCCGTGACTTAAAGTAACAAAAAAAGCCTTTCAAAGCGTCTTTTCGGCACTTTCCTCTCACTCAATGCCCCTTCCCCACCCCCCAACCCCTTACCCAATCCTCTGATCTACAAGCTGAGACAACTTTCAAGTCCGTGCATGCAATGCCACGCCCACAATCGTCCCCTCGCCGAAAGTTGAGCAATTGCATGCCTTAAAAGTGTCCTTTCGCCACTTTCCCCTGGCCCAATGCCCCCTCCCCAACCATTCCCACATAACCCATCCGATGACCTATAACCTACCACACGCCTATATATGTATGTCATGCCACGCCTACAAATAAGCGACGTCAATAACCAACAAAAACCCCAAAAAAACTAACACCGTACCCGATTTCTCATTCCCGTGACTTAAAGTAACAAAAAAAGCCTTTCAAAGCGTCTTTTCGGCACTTTCCTCTCACTCAATGCCCCTTCCCCACCCCCCAACCCCTTACCCAATCCTCTGATCTACAAGCTGAGACAACTTTCAAGTCCGTGCATGCAATGCCACGCCCACAATCGTCCCCTCGCCGAAAGTTGAGCAATTGCATGCCTTAAAAGTGTCCTTTCGCCACTTTCCCCTGGCCCAATGCCCCCTCCCCAACCATTCCCACATAACCCATCCGATGACCTATAACCTACCACACGCCTATATATGTATGTCATGCCACGCCTACAAATAAGCGACGTCAATAACCAACAAAAACCCCAAAAAAACTAACACCGTACCCGATTTCTCATTCCCGTGACTTAAAGTAACAAAAAAAGCCTTTCAAAGCGTCTTTTCGGCACTTTCCTCTCACTCAATGCCCCTTCCCCACCCCCCAACCCCTTACCCAATCCTCTGATCTACAAGCTGAGACAACTTTCAAGTCCGTGCATGCAATGCCACGCCCACAATCGTCCCCTCGCCGAAAGTTGAGCAATTGCATGCCTTAAAAGTGTCCTTTCGCCACTTTCCCCTGGCCCAATGCCCCCTCCCCAACCATTCCCACATAACCCATCCGATGACCTATAACCTACCACACGCCTATATATGTATGTCATGCCACGCCTACAAATAAGCGACGTCAATAACCAACGAAAACCCCAAAAAAACTAACACCGTACCCGATTTCTCATTCCCGTGACTTAAAGTAACAAAAAAAGCCTTTCAAAGCGTCTTTTCGGCACTTTCCTCTCACTCAATGCCCCTTCCCCACCCCCCAACCCCTTACCCAATCCTCTGATCTACAAGCTGAGACAACTTTCAAGTCCGTGCATGCAATGCCACGCCCACAATCGTCCCCTCGCCGAAAGTTGAGCAATTGCATGCCTTAAAAGTGTCCTTTCGCCACTTTCCCCTGGCCCAATGCCCCCTCCCCAACCATTCCCACATAACCCATCCGATGACCTATAACCTACCACACGCCTATATATGTATGTCATGCCACGCCTACAAATAAGCGACGTCAATAACCAACAAAAACCCCAAAAAAACTAACACCGTACCCGATTTCTCATTCCCGTGACTTAAAGTAACAAAAAAAGCCTTTCAAAGCGTCTTTTCGGCACTTTCCTCTCACTCAATGCCCCTTCCCCACCCCCCAACCCCTTACCCAATCCTCTGATCTACAAGCTGAGACAACTTTCAAGTCCGTGCATGCAATGCCACGCCCACAATCGTCCCCTCGCCGAAAGTTGAGCAATTGCATGCCTTAAAAGTGTCCTTTCGCCACTTTCCCCTGGCCCAATGCCCCCTCCCCAACCATTCCCACATAACCCATCCGATGACCTATAACCTACCACACGCCTATATATGTATGTCATGCCACGCCTACAAATAAGCGACGTCAATAACCAACAAAAACCCCAAAAAAACTAACACCGTACCCGATTTCTCATTCCCGTGACTTAAAGTAACAAAAAAAGCCTTTCAAAGCGTCTTTTCGGCACTTTCCTCTCACTCAATGCCCCTTCCCCACCCCCCAACCCCTTACCCAATCCTCTGATCTACAAGCTGAGACAACTTTCAAGTCCGTGCATGCAATGCCACGCCCACAATCGTCCCCTCGCCGAAAGTTGAGCAATTGCATGCCTTAAAAGTGTCCTTTCGCCACTTTCCCCTGGCCCAATGCCCCCTCCCCAACCATTCCCACATAACCCATCCGATGACCTATAACCTACCACACGCCTATATATGTATGTCATGCCACGCCTACAAATAAGCGACGTCAATAACCAACAAAAACCCCAAAAAAACTAACACCGTACCCGATTTCTCATTCCCGTGACTTAAAGTAACAAAAAAAGCCTTTCAAAGCGTCTTTTCGGCACTTTCCTCTCACTCAATGCCCCTTCCCCACCCCCCAACCCCTTACCCAATCCTCTGATCTACAAGCTGAGACAACTTTCAAGTCCGTGCATGCAATGCCACGCCCACAATCGTCCCCTCGCCGAAAGTTGAGCAATTGCATGCCTTAAAAGTGTCCTTTCGCCACTTTCCCCTGGCCCAATGCCCCCTCCCCAACCATTCCCACATAACCCATCCGATGACCTATAACCTACCACACGCCTATATATGTATGTCATGCCACGCCTACAAATAAGCGACGTCAATAACCAACAAAAACCCCAAAAAAACTAACACCGTACCCGATTTCTCATTCCCGTGACTTAAAGTAACAAAAAAAGCCTTTCAAAGCGTCTTTTCGGCACTTTCCTCTCACTCAATGCCCCTTCCCCACCCCCCAACCCCTTACCCAATCCTCTGATCTACAAGCTGAGACAACTTTCAAGTCCGTGCATGCAATGCCACGCCCACAATCGTCCCCTCGCCGAAGGTAAGCTAATTCAATGCTTCCAAGTCACCTTTCGCCATTCTCCCCCGGCCCAATGCCCTCACCTTAACCATTCCCATATACCGCATAGGCGCATACGATGGCCTATAACCTTCTCTTTCTCCGATCTTGTTTTTTCATACACTTCCTTTTGCCTTTTCTTCTTTACTCTATATATTTCTCCTGGCTATGTTTAACCAATCATCGGCATAATAATCGTCTCTCTCATGTCTTTTCTCTCACCTCTATTATATCTACATATTTATTTCCTTTATGTCGCCTTTCCTTGGGTGTAAGCTATGATTTTTATTTTTCATTTTCTTCTTCCCTTTTCTTCGTTATTTGTAAACTCGCTCATCTGTCCTTAAGCACTTCTTCTAGGGAATGATGATCGCTACCGATTTCCACCCCTATTTTAATTCCTGTGTCTACTAGCTCCCCTTTATTATGTTTTTCTACTATAATATACGAGTAATCTGTAATGGATTTACTTAGAATTTCACTAGTGTATTTATGTATGTCTTTATGTGAAAAGAGAGAGTTTGCGATCAATAGGTAATTTATTAGGAAGAAATCCAGTAATCTCCTTCCGTTGGTGTTTAGAGTCATTTCTCCATGTATTCCTATGACTCCTTTCCTTTTTTCTTTTCATTTCCCCTTCTAGAACTTAAATCGCTGGCTATGATTATCTTCCCTTTTTTCCTGTCGCATACTTCTGTCCCAGTATTTATCTTTTTCTTCCTTCTTTTCGTCCTCGTTCGGTCCGTATGCTACGACTATTGTTTTGGTTTCTCCGCATTTTCCTAATTCCACCTCTAGTATTTTTTCGCTTACTACTTATAACTCTCTGATATCATTTATTTTATTATTTTTCACCTCGCAAGCTACTCCTGCTCTTGGATTAGTGCTTTCTACTACCCCTCTGTATATCATAAGGTATCCATTATCTCATTTATTACATTTTTCACCTCTTTTATTTGTTTGTGTCAGTGCTAAAATCCACATTAATTCTGTTCATTCAATAATTTCTAGTTCCTTTTCCTTTATTCCCCTCACATTGCACTTTGACTTTCCTGTCTTCTTCGTTCTGCTTTTTCTCGTGGCTACTTGTTTTTTCTTTAGCATTCTTCCCTTCTTCCTTGGATCTTTTTTGCTTTTGTTGCTATTTGATTGGTTTTATATGATGAACTTGTGCTCTTCATTTAGGTCTCCAATAGCGCATACGATGGCCTATAACCTTCTCTTTCTCCGATCTTGTTTTTTCATACACTTCCTTTTGCCTTTTCTTCTTTACTCTATATATTTCTCCTGGCTATGTTTAACCAATCATCGGCATAATAATCGTCTCTCTCATGTCTTTCCTCTCACCTCTATTATATCTATATATTTATTTCCTTTATGTCGCCTTTCCTTGGGTGTAAGCTATGATTTTTATTTTTCATTTTCTTCTTCCCTTTTCTTCGTTATTTGTAAACTCGCTCATCTGTCCTTAAGCACTTCTTCTAGGGAATGATGATCGCTACCGATTTCCACCCCTATTTTAATTCCTGTGCCTACTAGCTTCCCTTTATTATGTTTTTCTACTATAATATACGAGTAATCTATAATGGATTTCTCGTTTCTACTTACAATTTCACTAGTGTATTTATGTATGTCTTTATGTGAAAAGAGAGAGTTTGCGATCAATAGATAATTTATTAGGAAGAAATCCAGCAATCTCCTTCCGTTGGTGTTTAGAGTCATTTCTCCATGTATTCCTATGACTCCTTCCCATTTTTTCTTTTCATTTCCCCTTCTAGAACTTAAATCGCTGGCTATGATTATCTTCCCTTTTTTCCTGTCGCATACTTTTGTCCCAGAATTTACCTTCTCCTTCCTTCTTTTCGTCCTCGTTCGGTCCGTATGCTACGACTATTGTTTTGGTTTCTCCGCATTTTCCTAATTCCACCTCTAGTATTTTTTTCCTTACTACTTATAACTCTCTGATATCATTTATTTTATTATTTTTCACCTCGCAAGCTACTCCTGCTCTTGGATTAGTGCTTTCTACTACCCCTCTGTATATCATAAGGTATCCATTATCTCATTTATTACATTTTTCACCTCTTTTATTTGTTTGTGTCAGTGCTAAAGTCCACATTAATTCTGTTTAAGCATTCAATAATTTCTAGTTCCTTTTCCTTTATTATATTCACATTGCACTTTGACTTTCCTGTCTTCTTCGTTCTGCTTTTTCTCGTGGCTACTTGTTTTTTCTTTAGCATTCTTCCCTTCTTCCTTGGATCTTTTTTGCTTTTGTTGCTATTTGATTGGTTTTATAGGATGAACTTGTGCTCTTCATTTAGGTCTCCAAAAGCTCGTTGTGCTCCCCTCGTTTGTCGAATTGTTAGGAATAGTGGTGTGTGATGTGGAAATTTTGCGTTGAGAGCGGATGTCGGTATTGGGATAATGGGGAGGTGTGTTAGATCCGGTATCGTTGAGAATCGCAGTATCTTCAGTTTTAACCTCACTGTTGCAGAGCAGTGGCAGAGGAAGTGTTCTGTATCTTCCTTTCAATATCACTTGGACAATCAATAAGTGTGAGTGTGAGACAAGTTTCAAGTCCGTGCATGCAATGCCACGCCCACAATCGTCCCCTCGCCGAAAGTTGAGCAATTGCATGCCTTAAAAGTGTCCTTTCGCCACTTTCCCCTGGCCCAATGCCCCCTCCCCAACCATTCCCACATAACCCATCCGATGACCTATAACCTACCACACGCCTATATATGTATGTCATGCCACGCCTACAAATAAGCGACGTCAATAACCAACAAAAACCCCAAAAAAACTAACACCGTACCCGATTTCTCATTCCCGTGACTTAAAGTAACAAAAAAAGCCTTTCAAAGCGTCTTTTCGGCACTTTCCTCTCACTCAATGCCCCTTCCCCACCCCCCAACCCCTTACCCAATCCTCTGATCTACAAGCTGAGACAACTTTCAAGTCCGTGCATGCAATGCCACGCCCACAATCGTCCCCTCGCCGAAAGTTGAGCAATTGCATGCCTTAAAAGTGTCCTTTCGCCACTTTCCCCTGGCCCAATGCCCCCTCCCCAACCATTCCCACATAACCCATCCGATGACCTATAACCTACCACACGCCTATATACATATGTATGTCATGCCACGCCTACAAATAAGCGACGTCAATAACCAACAAAAACCCCAAAAAAACTAACACCGTACCCGATTTCTCTCGAAGTCCGTGCATGCAATGCCACGCCCACAATCGTCCCCTCGCCGAAAGTTGAGCAATTGCATGCCTTAAAAGTGTCCTTTCGCCACTTTCCCCTGGCCCAATGCCCCCTCCCCAACCATTCCCACATAACCCATCCGATGACCTATAACCTACCACACGCCTATATATGTATGTCATGCCACGCCTACAAATAAGCGACGTCAATAACCAACAAAAACCCCAAAAAAACTAACACCGTACCCGATTTCTCATTCCCGTGACTTAAAGTAACAAAAAAAGCCTTTCAAAGCGTCTTTTCGGCACTTTCCTCTCACTCAATGCCCCTTCCCCACCCCCCAACCCCTTACCCAATCCTCTGATCTACAAGCTGAGACAACTTTCAAGTCCGTGCATGCAATGCCACGCCCACAATCGTCCCCTCGCCGAAAGTTGAGCAATTGCATGCCTTAAAAGTGTCCTTTCGCCACTTTCCCCTGGCCCAATGCCCCCTCCCCAACCATTCCCACATAACCCATCCGATGACCTATAACCTACCACACGCCTATATATGTATGTCATGCCACGCCTACAAATAAGCGACGTCAATAACCAACAAAAACCCCAAAAAAACTAACACCGTACCCGATTTCTCATTCCCGTGACTTAAAGTAACAAAAAAAGCCTTTCAAAGCGTCTTTTCGGCACTTTCCTCTCACTCAATGCCCCTTCCCCACCCCCCAACCCCTTACCCAATCCTCTGATCTACAAGCTGAGACAACTTTCAAGTCCGTGCATGCAATGCCACGCCCACAATCGTCCCCTCGCCGAAAGTTGAGCAATTGCATGCCTTAAAAGTGTCCTTTCGCCACTTTCCCCTGGCCCAATGCCCCCTCCCCAACCATTCCCACATAACCCATCCGATGACCTATAACCTACCACACGCCTATATATGTATGTCATGCCACGCCTACAAATAAGCGACGTCAATAACCAACGAAAACCCCAAAAAAACTAACACCGTACCCGATTTCTCATTCCCGTGACTTAAAGTAACAAAAAAAGCCTTTCAAAGCGTCTTTTCGGCACTTTCCTCTCACTCAATGCCCCTTCCCCACCCCCCAACCCCTTACCCAATCCTCTGATCTACAAGCTGAGACAACTTTCAAGTCCGTGCATGCAATGCCACGCCCACAATCGTCCCCTCGCCGAAAGTTGAGCAATTGCATGCCTTAAAAGTGTCCTTTCGCCACTTTCCCCTGGCCCAATGCCCCCTCCCCAACCATTCCCACATAACCCATCCGATGACCTATAACCTACCACACGCCTATATATGTATGTCATGCCACGCCTACAAATAAGCGACGTCAATAACCAACAAAAACCCCAAAAAAACTAACACCGTACCCGATTTCTCATTCCCGTGACTTAAAGTAACAAAAAAAGCCTTTCAAAGCGTCTTTTCGGCACTTTCCTCTCACTCAATGCCCCTTCCCCACCCCCCAACCCCTTACCCAATCCTCTGATCTACAAGCTGAGACAACTTTCAAGTCCGTGCATGCAATGCCACGCCCACAATCGTCCCCTCGCCGAAAGTTGAGCAATTGCATGCCTTAAAAGTGTCCTTTCGCCACTTTCCCCTGGCCCAATGCCCCCTCCCCAACCATTCCCACATAACCCATCCGATGACCTATAACCTACCACACGCCTATATATGTATGTCATGCCACGCCTACAAATAAGCGACGTCAATAACCAACAAAAACCCCAAAAAAACTAACACCGTACCCGATTTCTCATTCCCGTGACTTAAAGTAACAAAAAAAGCCTTTCAAAGCGTCTTTTCGGCACTTTCCTCTCACTCAATGCCCCTTCCCCACCCCCCAACCCCTTACCCAATCCTCTGATCTACAAGCTGAGACAACTTTCAAGTCCGTGCATGCAATGCCACGCCCACAATCGTCCCCTCGCCGAAAGTTGAGCAATTGCATGCCTTAAAAGTGTCCTTTCGCCACTTTCCCCTGGCCCAATGCCCCCTCCCCAACCATTCCCACATAACCCATCCGATGACCTATAACCTACCACACGCCTATATATGTATGTCATGCCACGCCTACAAATAAGCGACGTCAATAACCAACAAAAAACCCCAAAAAAACTAACACCGTACCCGATTTCTCATTCCCGTGACTTAAAGTAACAAAAAAAGCCTTTCAAAGCGTCTTTTCGGCACTTTCCTCTCACTCAATGCCCCTTCCCCACCCCCCAACCCCTTACCCAATCCTCTGATCTACAAGCTGAGACAACTTTCAAGTCCGTGCATGCAATGCCACGCCCACAATCGTCCCCTCGCCGAAAGTTGAGCAATTGCATGCCTTAAAAGTGTCCTTTCGCCACTTTCCCCTGGCCCAATGCCCCCTCCCCAACCATTCCCACATAACCCATCCGATGACCTATAACCTACCACACGCCTATATATGTATGTCATGCCACGCCTACAAATAAGCGACGTCAATAACCAACAAAAACCCCAAAAAAACTAACACCGTACCCGATTTCTCATTCCCGTGACTTAAAGTAACAAAAAAAGCCTTTCAAAGCGTCTTTTCGGCACTTTCCTCTCACTCAATGCCCCTTCCCCACCCCCCAACCCCTTACCCAATCCTCTGATCTACAAGCTGAGACAACTTTCAAGTCCGTGCATGCAATGCCACGCCCACAATCGTCCCCTCGCCGAAAGTTGAGCAATTGCATGCCTTAAAAGTGTCCTTTCGCCACTTTCCCCTGGCCCAATGCCCCCTCCCCAACCATTCCCACATAACCCATCCGATGACCTATAACCTACCACACGCCTATATATGTATGTCATGCCACGCCTACAAATAAGCGACGTCAATAACCAACAAAAACCCCAAAAAAACTAACACCGTACCCGATTTCTCATTCCCGTGACTTAAAGTAACAAAAAAAGCCTTTCAAAGCGTCTTTTCGGCACTTTCCTCTCACTCAATGCCCCTTCCCCACCCCCCAACCCCTTACCCAATCCTCTGATCTACAAGCTGAGACAACTTTCAAGTCCGTGCATGCAATGCCACGCCCACAATCGTCCCCTCGCCGAAAGTTGAGCAATTGCATGCCTTAAAAGTGTCCTTTCGCCACTTTCCCCTGGCCCAATGCCCCCTCCCCAACCATTCCCACATAACCCATCCGATGACCTATAACCTACCACACGCCTATATATGTATGTCATGCCACGCCTACAAATAAGCGACGTCAATAACCAACAAAAACCCCAAAAAAACTAACACCGTACCCGATTTCTCATTCCCGTGACTTAAAGTAACAAAAAAAGCCTTTCAAAGCGTCTTTTCGGCACTTTCCTCTCACTCAATGCCCCTTCCCCACCCCCCAACCCCTTACCCAATCCTCTGATCTACAAGCTGAGACAACTTTCAAGTCCGTGCATGCAATGCCACGCCCACAATCGTCCCCTCGCCGAAAGTTGAGCAATTGCATGCCTTAAAAGTGTCCTTTCGCCACTTTCCCCTGGCCCAATGCCCCCTCCCCAACCATTCCCACATAACCCATCCGATGACCTATAACCTACCACACGCCTATATATGTATGTCATGCCACGCCTACAAATAAGCGACGTCAATAACCAACAAAAACCCCAAAAAAACTAACACCGTACCCGATTTCTCATTCCCGTGACTTAAAGTAACAAAAAAAGCCTTTCAAAGCGTCTTTTCGGCACTTTCCTCTCACTCAATGCCCCTTCCCCACCCCCCAACCCCTTACCCAATCCTCTGATCTACAAGCTGAGACAACTTTCAAGTCCGTGCATGCAATGCCACGCCCACAATCGTCCCCTCGCCGAAAGTTGAGCAATTGCATGCCTTAAAAGTGTCCTTTCGCCACTTTCCCCTGGCCCAATGCCCCCTCCCCAACCATTCCCACATAACCCATCCGATGACCTATAACCTACCACACGCCTATATATGTATGTCATGCCACGCCTACAAATAAGCGACGTCAATAACCAACAAAAACCCCAAAAAAACTAACACCGTACCCGATTTCTCATTCCCGTGACTTAAAGTAACAAAAAAAGCCTTTCAAAGCGTCTTTTCGGCACTTTCCTCTCACTCAATGCCCCTTCCCCACCCCCCAACCCCTTACCCAATCCTCTGATCTACAAGCTGAGACAACTTTCAAGTCCGTGCATGCAATGCCACGCCCACAATCGTCCCCTCGCCGAAAGTTGAGCAATTGCATGCCTTAAAAGTGTCCTTTCGCCACTTTCCCCTGGCCCAATGCCCCCTCCCCAACCATTCCCACATAACCCATCCGATGACCTATAACCTACCACACGCCTATATATGTATGTCATGCCACGCCTACAAATAAGCGACGTCAATAACCAACAAAAACCCCAAAAAAACTAACACCGTACCCGATTTCTCATTCCCGTGACTTAAAGTAACAAAAAAAGCCTTTCAAAGCGTCTTTTCGGCACTTTCCTCTCACTCAATGCCCCTTCCCCACCCCCCAACCCCTTACCCAATCCTCTGATCTACAAGCTGAGACAACTTTCAAGTCCGTGCATGCAATGCCACGCCCACAATCGTCCCCTCGCCGAAAGTTGAGCAATTGCATGCCTTAAAAGTGTCCTTTCGCCACTTTCCCCTGGCCCAATGCCCCCTCCCCAACCATTCCCACATAACCCATCCGATGACCTATAACCTACCACACGCCTATATATGTATGTCATGCCACGCCTACAAATAAGCGACGTCAATAACCAACGAAAACCCCAAAAAAACTAACACCGTACCCGATTTCTCATTCCCGTGACTTAAAGTAACAAAAAAAGCCTTTCAAAGCGTCTTTTCGGCACTTTCCTCTCACTCAATGCCCCTTCCCCACCCCCCAACCCCTTACCCAATCCTCTGATCTACAAGCTGAGACAACTTTCAAGTCCGTGCATGCAATGCCACGCCCACAATCGTCCCCTCGCCGAAAGTTGAGCAATTGCATGCCTTAAAAGTGTCCTTTCGCCACTTTCCCCTGGCCCAATGCCCCCTCCCCAACCATTCCCACATAACCCATCCGATGACCTATAACCTACCACACGCCTATATATGTATGTCATGCCACGCCTACAAATAAGCGACGTCAATAACCAACAAAAACCCCAAAAAAACTAACACCGTACCCGATTTCTCATTCCCGTGACTTAAAGTAACAAAAAAAGCCTTTCAAAGCGTCTTTTCGGCACTTTCCTCTCACTCAATGCCCCTTCCCCACCCCGCAACCCCTTACCCAATCCTCTGATCTACAAGCTGAGACAACTTTCAAGTCCGTGCATGCAATGCCACGCCCACAATCGTCCCCTCGCCGAAAGTTGAGCAATTGCATGCCTTAAAAGTGTCCTTTCGCCACTTTCCCCTGGCCCAATGCCCCCTCCCCAACCATTCCCACATAACCCATCCGATGACCTATAACCTACCACACGCCTATATATGTATGTCATGCCACGCCTACAAATAAGCGACGTCAATAACCAACAAAAACCCCAAAAAAACTAACACCGTACCCGATTTCTCATTCCCGTGACTTAAAGTAACAAAAAAAGCCTTTCAAAGCGTCTTTTCGGCACTTTCCTCTCACTCAATGCCCCTTCCCCACCCCCCAACCCCTTACCCAATCCTCTGATCTACAAGCTGAGACAACTTTCAAGTCCGTGCATGCAATGCCACGCCCACAATCGTCCCCTCGCCGAAAGTTGAGCAATTGCATGCCTTAAAAGTGTCCTTTCGCCACTTTCCCCTGGCCCAATGCCCCCTCCCCAACCATTCCCACATAACCCATCCGATGACCTATAACCTACCACACGCCTATATATGTATGTCATGCCACGCCTACAAATAAGCGACGTCAATAACCAACGAAAACCCCAAAAAAACTAACACCGTACCCGATTTCTCATTCCCGTGACTTAAAGTAACAAAAAAAGCCTTTCAAAGCGTCTTTTCGGCACTTTCCTCTCACTCAATGCCCCTTCCCCACCCCCCAACCCCTTACCCAATCCTCTGATCTACAAGCTGAGACAACTTTCAAGTCCGTGCATGCAATGCCACGCCCACAATCGTCCCCTCGCCGAAAGTTGAGCAATTGCATGCCTTAAAAGTGTCCTTTCGCCACTTTCCCCTGGCCCAATGCCCCCTCCCCAACCATTCCCACATAACCCATCCGATGACCTATAACCTACCACACGCCTATATATGTATGTCATGCCACGCCTACAAATAAGCGACGTCAATAACCAACAAAAACCCCAAAAAAACTAACACCGTACCCGATTTCTCATTCCCGTGACTTAAAGTAACAAAAAAAGCCTTTCAAAGCGTCTTTTCGGCACTTTCCTCTCACTCAATGCCCCTTCCCCACCCCCCAACCCCTTACCCAATCCTCTGATCTACAAGGTGAGACAACTTTCAAGTCCGTGCATGCAATGCCACGCCCACAATCGTCCCCTCGCCGAAAGTTGAGCAATTGCATGCCTTAAAAGTGTCCTTTCGCCACTTTCCCCTGGCCCAATGCCCCCTCCCCAACCATTCCCACATAACCCATCCGATGACCTATAACCTACCACACGCCTATATATGTATGTCATGCCACGCCTACAAATAAGCGACGTCAATAACCAACAAAAACCCCAAAAAAACTAACACCGTACCCGATTTCTCATTCCCGTGACTTAAAGTAACAAAAAAAGCCTTTCAAAGCGTCTTTTCGGCACTTTCCTCTCACTCAATGCCCCTTCCCCACCCCCCAACCCCTTACCCAATCCTCTGATCTACAAGCTGAGACAACTTTCAAGTCCGTGCATGCAATGCCACGCCCACAATCGTCCCCTCGCCGAAAGTTGAGCAATTGCATGCCTTAAAAGTGTCCTTTCGCCACTTTCCCCTGGCCCAATGCCCCCTCCCCAACCATTCCCACATAACCCATCCGATGACCTATAACCTACCACACGCCTATATATGTATGTCATGCCACGCCTACAAATAAGCGACGTCAATAACCAACAAAAACCCCAAAAAAACTAACACCGTACCCGATTTCTCATTCCCGTGACTTAAAGTAACAAAAAAAGCCTTTCAAAGCGTCTTTTCGGCACTTTCCTCTCACTCAATGCCCCTTCCCCACCCCCCAACCCCTTACCCAATCCTCTGATCTACAAGCTGAGACAACTTTCAAGTCCGTGCATGCAATGCCACGCCCACAATCGTCCCCTCGCCGAAAGTTGAGCAATTGCATGCCTTAAAAGTGTCCTTTCGCCACTTTCCCCTGGCCCAATGCCCCCTCCCCAACCATTCCCACATAACCCATCCGATGACCTATATCCTACCACACGCCTATATATGTATGTCATGCCACGCCTACAAATAAGCGACGTCAATAACCAACAAAAACCCCAAAAAAACTAACACCGTACCCGATTTCTCATTCCCGTGACTTAAAGTAACAAAAAAAGCCTTTCAAAGCGTCTTTTCGGCACTTTCCTCTCACTCAATGCCCCTTCCCCACCTCCCAACCCCTTACCCAATCCTCTGATCTACAAGCTGAGACAACTTTCAAGTCCGTGCATGCAATGCCACGCCCACAATCGTCCCCTCGCCGAAGGTAAGCAAATTCAATGCTTCCAAGTCACCTTTCGCCATTCTCCCCCGGCCCAATGCCCTCACCTTAACCATTCCCATATACCGCATAGGCGCATACGATGGCCTATAACCTTCTCTTTCTCCGATCTTGTTTTTTCATACACTTCCTTTTGCCTTTTCTTCTTTACTCTATATATTTCTCCTGGCTATGTTTAACCAATCATCGGCATAATAATCGTCTCTCTCATGTCTTTTCTCTCACCTCTATTATATCTACATATTTATTTCCTTTATGTCGCCTTTCCTTGGGTGTAAGCTATGATTTTTATTTTTCATTTTCTTCTTCCCTTTTCTTCGTTATTTGTAAACTCGCTCATCTGTCCTTAAGCACTTCTTCTAGGGAATGATGATCGCTACCGATTTCCACCCCTATTTTAATTCCTGTGCCTACTAGCTTCCCTTTATTATGTTTTTCTACTATAATATACGAGTAATCTATAATGGATTTCTCGTTTCTACTTACAATTTCACTAGTGTATTTATGTATGTCTTTATGTGAAAAGAGAGAGTTTGCGATCAATAGATAATTTATTAGGAAGAAATCCAGCAATCTCCTTCCGTTGGTGTTTAGAGTCATTTCTCCATGTATTCCTATGACTCCTTCCCATTTTTTCTTTTCATTTCCTATTCTAGAACTTAAATCGCTGGCTATGATTATCTTCCCTTTTTTCCTGTCGCATACTTCTGTCCCATAATTTATCTTTTTCTTCCTTCTTTTCGTCCTCGTTCGGTCCGTATGCTACGACTATTGTTTTGGTTTCTCCGCATTTTCCTAATTCCACCTCTAGTATTTTTTCGCTTACTACTTATAACTCTCTGATATCATTTATTTTATTATTTTTCACCTCGCAAGCTACTCCTGCTCTTGGATTAGTGCTTTCTACTACCCCTCTGTATATCATAAGGTATCCATTATCTCATTTATTACATTTTTCACCTCTTTTATTTGTTTGTGTCAGTGCTAAAGTCCACATTAATTCTGTTTAAGCATTCAATAATTTCTAGTTCCTTTTCCTTTATTCCCCTCACATTGCACTTTGACTTTCCTGTCTTCTTCGTTCTGCTTTTTCTCGTGGCTACTTGTTTTTTCTTTAGCATTCTTCCCTTCTTCCTTGGATCTTTTTTGCTTTTGTTGCTATTTGATTGGTTTTATAAGATGAACTTGTGCTCTTTATTAAGGTCTCCAAAAGCTCGTTGTGTTCCCCTCGTTTGTCGAATTGTTAGGAATAGTGGTGTGTGATGTGGAAATTTTGCGTTGAGAGCGGATGTCGGTATTGGGATAATGGGGAGGTGTGTTAGATCCGGTATCGTTGAGAATCGCAGAATCTTCAGTTTTAATCTCACTGTTGCAGAGCAGTGGCAGAGGAAGTGTTCTGTATCTTCCTTTCAACATCACTTGGACAATCAATAAGTGTGAGTGTGAGACAAGTTTCAAGTCCGTGCATGCAATGCCACGCCCACAATCGTCCCCTCGCCGAAAGTTGAGCAATTGCATGCCTTAAAAGTGTCCTTTCGCCACTTTCCCCTGGCCCAATGCCCCCTCCCCAACCATTCCCACATAACCCATCCGATGACCTATAACCTACCACACGCCTATATATGTATGTCATGCCACGCCTACAAATAAGCGACGTCAATAACCAACAAAAACCCCAAAAAAACTAACACCGTACCCGATTTCTCATTCCCGTGACTTAAAGTAACAAAAAAAGCCTTTCAAAGCGTCTTTTCGGCACTTTCCTCTCACTCAATGCCCCTTCCCCACCCCCCAACCCCTTACCCAATCCTCTGATCTACAAGCTGAGACAACTTTCAAGTCCGTGCATGCAATGCCACGCCCACAATCGTCCCCTCGCCGAAAGTTGAGCAATTGCATGCCTTAAAAGTGTCCTTTCGCCACTTTCCCCTGGCCCAATGCCCCCTCCCCAACCATTCCCACATAACCCATCCGATGACCTATAACCTACCACACGCCTATATATGTATGTCATGCCACGCCTACAAATAAGCGACGTCAATAACCAACAAAAACCCCAAAAAAACTAACACCGTACCCGATTTCTCATTCCCGTGACTTAAAGTAACAAAAAAAGCCTTTCAAAGCGTCTTTTCGGCACTTTCCTCTCACTCAATGCCCCTTCCCCACCCCCCAACCCCTTACCCAATCCTCTGATCTACAAGCTGAGACAACTTTCAAGTCCGTGCATGCAATGCCACGCCCACAATCGTCCCCTCGCCGAAAGTTGAGCAATTGCATGCCTTAAAAGTGTCCTTTCGCCACTTTCCCCTGGCCCAATGCCCCCTCCCCAACCATTCCCACATAACCCATCCGATGACCTATAACCTACCACACGCCTATATATGTATGTCATGCCACGCCTACAAATAAGCGACGTCAATAACCAACAAAAACCCCAAAAAAACTAACACCGTACCCGATTTCTCATTCCCGTGACTTAAAGTAACAAAAAAAGCCTTTCAAAGCGTCTTTTCGGCACTTTCCTCTCACTCAATGCCCCTTCCCCACCCGCCAACCCCTTACCCAATCCTCTGATCTACAAGCTGAGACAACTTTCAAGTCCGTGCATGCAATGCCACGCCCACAATCGTCCCCTCGCCGAAAGTTGAGCAATTGCATGCCTTAAAAGTGTCCTTTCGCCACTTTCCCCTGGCCCAATGCCCCCTCCCCAACCATTCCCACATAACCCATCCGATGACCTATAACCTACCACACGCCTATATATGTATGTCATGCCACGCCTACAAATAAGCGACGTCAATAACCAACAAAAACCCCAAAAAAACTAACACCGTACCCGATTTCTCATTCCCGTGACTTAAAGTAACAAAAAAAGCCTTTCAAAGCGTCTTTTCGGCACTTTCCTCTCACTCAATGCCCCTTCCCCACCCCCCAACCCCTTACCCAATCCTCTGATCTACAAGCTGAGACAACTTTCAAGTCCGTGCATGCAATGCCACGCCCACAATCGTCCCCTCGCCGAAAGTTGAGCAATTGCATGCCTTAAAAGTGTCCTTTCGCCACTTTCCCCTGGCCCAATGCCCCCTCCCCAACCATTCCCACATAACCCATCCGATGACCTATAACCTACCACACGCCTATATATGTATGTCATGCCACGCCTACAAATAAGCGACGTCAATAACCAACAAAAACCCCAAAAAAAACTAACACCGTACCCGATTTCTCATTCCCGTGACTTAAAGTAACAAAAAAAGCCTTTCAAAGCGTCTTTTCGGCACTTTCCTCTCACTCAATGCCCCTTCCCCACCCCCCCAACCCCTTACCCAATCCTCTGATCTACAAGCTGAGACAACTTTCAAGTCCGTGCATGCAATGCCACGCCCACAATCGTCCCCTCGCCGAAAGTTGAGCAATTGCATGCCTTAAAAGTGTCCTTTCGCCACTTTCCCCTGGCCCAATGCCCCCTCCCCAACCATTCCCACATAACCCATCCGATGACCTATAACCTACCACACGCCTATATATGTATGTCATGCCACGCCTACAAATAAGCGACGTCAATAACCAACGAAAACCCCAAAAAAACTAACACCGTACCCGATTTCTCATTCCCGTGACTTAAAGTAACAAAAAAAGCCTTTCAAAGCGTCTTTTCGGCACTTTCCTCTCACTCAATGCCCCTTCCCCACCCCCCAACCCCTTACCCAATCCTCTGATCTACAAGCTGAGACAACTTTCAAGTCCGTGCATGCAATGCCACGCCCACAATCGTCCCCTCGCCGAAAGTTGAGCAATTGCATGCCTTAAAAGTGTCCTTTCGCCACTTTCCCCTGGCCCAATGCCCCCTCCCCAACCATTCCCACATAACCCATCCGATGACCTATAACCTACCACACGCCTATATATGTATGTCATGCCACGCCTACAAATAAGCGACGTCAATAACCAACAAAAACCCCAAAAAAACTAACACCGTACCCGATTTCTCATTCCCGTGACTTAAAGTAACAAAAAAAGCCTTTCAAAGCGTCTTTTCGGCACTTTCCTCTCACTCAATGCCCCTTCCCCACCCCCCAACCCCTTACCCAATCCTCTGATCTACAAGCTGAGACAACTTTCAAGTCCGTGCATGCAATGCCACGCCCACAATCGTCCCCTCGCCGAAAGTTGAGCAATTGCATGCCTTAAAAGTGTCCTTTCGCCACTTTCCCCTGGCCCAATGCCCCCTCCCCAACCATTCCCACATAACCCATCCGATGACCTATAACCTACCACACGCCTATATATGTATGTCATGCCACGCCTACAAATAAGCGACGTCAATAACCAACAAAAACCCCAAAAAAACTAACACCGTACCCGATTTCTCATTCCCGTGACTTAAAGTAACAAAAAAAGCCTTTCAAAGCGTCTTTTCGGCACTTTCCTCTCACTCAATGCCCCTTCCCCACCCCCCAACCCCTTACCCAATCCTCTGATCTACAAGCTGAGACAACTTTCAAGTCCGTGCATGCAATGCCACGCCCACAATCGTCCCCTCGCCGAAAGTTGAGCAATTGCATGCCTTAAAAGTGTCCTTTCGCCACTTTCCCCTGGCCCAATGCCCCCTCCCCAACCATTCCCACATAACCCATCCGATGACCTATAACCTACCACACGCCTATATATGTATGTCATGCCACGCCTACAAATAAGCGACGTCAATAACCAACAAAAACCCCAAAAAAACTAACACCGTACCCGATTTCTCATTCCCGTGACTTAAAGTAACAAAAAAAGCCTTTCAAAGCGTCTTTTCGGCACTTTCCTCTCACTCAATGCCCCTTCCCCACCCCCCAACCCCTTACCCAATCCTCTGATCTACAAGCTGAGACAACTTTCAAGTCCGTGCATGCAATGCCACGCCCACAATCGTCCCCTCGCCGAAAGTTGAGCAATTGCATGCCTTAAAAGTGTCCTTTCGCCACTTTCCCCTGGCCCAATGCCCCCTCCCCAACCATTCCCACATAACCCATCCGATGACCTATAACCTACCACACGCCTATATATGTATGTCATGCCACGCCTACAAATAAGCGACGTCAATAACCAACAAAAACCCCAAAAAAACTAACACCGTACCCGATTTCTCATTCCCGTGACTTAAAGTAACAAAAAAAGCCTTTCAAAGCGTCTTTTCGGCACTTTCCTCTCACTCAATGCCCCTTCCCCACCCCCCAACCCCTTACCCAATCCTCTGATCTACAAGCTGAGACAACTTTCAAGTCCGTGCATGCAATGCCACGCCCACAATCGTCCCCTCGCCGAAAGTTGAGCAATTGCATGCCTTAAAAGTGTCCTTTCGCCACTTTCCCCTGGCCCAATGCCCCCTCCCCAACCATTCCCACATAACCCATCCGATGACCTATAACCTACCACACGCCTATATATGTATGTCATGCCACGCCTACAAATAAGCGACGTCAATAACCAACAAAAACCCCAAAAAAACTAACACCGTACCCGATTTCTCATTCCCGTGACTTAAAGTAACAAAAAAAGCCTTTCAAAGCGTCTTTTCGGCACTTTCCTCTCACTCAATGCCCCTTCCCCACCCCCAACCCCTTACCCAATCCTCTGATCTACAAGCTGAGACAACTTTCAAGTCCGTGCATGCAATGCCACGCCCACAATCGTCCCCTCGCCGAAAGTTGAGCAATTGCATGCCTTAAAAGTGTCCTTTCGCCACTTTCCCCTGGCCCAATGCCCCCTCCCCAACCATTCCCACATAACCCATCCGATGACCTATAACCTACCACACGCCTATATATGTATGTCATGCCACGCCTACAAATAAGCGACGTCAATAACCAACAAAAACCCCAAAAAAACTAACACCGTACCCGATTTCTCATTCCCGTGACTTAAAGTAACAAAAAAAGCCTATCAAAGCGTCTTTTCGGCACTTTCCTCTCACTCAATGCCCCTTCCCCACCCCCCAACCCCTTACCCAATCCTCTGATCTACAAGCTGAGACAACTTTCAAGTCCGTGCATGCAATGCCACGCCCACAATCGTCCCCTCGCCGAAAGTTGAGCAATTGCATGCCTTAAAAGTGTCCTTTCGCCACTTTCCCCTGGCCCAATGCCCCCTCCCCAACCATTCCCACATAACCCATCCGATGACCTATAACCTACCACACGCCTATATATGTATGTCATGCCACGCCTACAAATAAGCGACGTCAATAACCAACAAAAACCCCAAAAAAACTAACACCGTACCCGATTTCTCATTCCCGTGACTTAAAGTAACAAAAAAAGCCTTTCAAAGCGTCTTTTCGGCACTTTCCTCTCACTCAATGCCCCTTCCCCACCCCCCAACCCCTTACCCAATCCTCTGATCTACAAGCTGAGACAACTTTCAAGTCCGTGCATGCAATGCCACGCCCACAATCGTCCCCTCGCCGAAAGTTGAGCAATTGCATGCCTTAAAAGTGTCCTTTCGCCACTTTCCCCTGGCCCAATGCCCCCTCCCCAACCATTCCCACATAACCCATCCGATGACCTATAACCTACCACACGCCTATATATGTATGTCATGCCACGCCTACAAATAAGCGACGTCAATAACCAACGAAAACCCCAAAAAAACTAACACCGTACCCGATTTCTCATTCCCGTGACTTAAAGTAACAAAAAAAGCCTTTCAAAGCGTCTTTTCGGCACTTTCCTCTCACTCAATGCCCCTTCCCCACCCCCCAACCCCTTACCCAATCCTCTGATCTACAAGCTGAGACAACTTTCAAGTCCGTGCATGCAATGCCACGCCCACAATCGTCCCCTCGCCGAAAGTTGAGCAATTGCATGCCTTAAAAGTGTCCTTTCGCCACTTTCCCCTGGCCCAATGCCCCCTCCCCAACCATTCCCACATAACCCATCCGATGACCTATAACCTACCACACGCCTATATATGTATGTCATGCCACGCCTACAAATAAGCGACGTCAATAACCAACAAAAACCCCAAAAAAACTAACACCGTACCCGATTTCTCATTCCCGTGACTTAAAGTAACAAAAAAAGCCTTTCAAAGCGTCTTTTCGGCACTTTCCTCTCACTCAATGCCCCTTCCCCACCCCCCAACCCCTTACCCAATCCTCTGATCTACAAGCTGAGACAACTTTCAAGTCCGTGCATGCAATGCCACGCCCACAATCGTCCCCTCGCCGAAAGTTGAGCAATTGCATGCCTTAAAAGTGTCCTTTCGCCACTTTCCCCTGGCCCAATGCCCCCTCCCCAACCATTCCCACATAACCCATCCGATGACCTATAACCTACCACACGCCTATATATGTATGTCATGCCACGCCTACAAATAAGCGACGTCAATAACCAACAAAAACCCCAAAAAAACTAACACCGTACCCGATTTCTCATTCCCGTGACTTAAAGTAACAAAAAAAGCCTTTCAAAGCGTCTTTTCGGCACTTTCCTCTCACTCAATGCCCCTTCCCCACCCCCCAACCCCTTACCCAATCCTCTGATCTACAAGCTGAGACAACTTTCAAGTCCGTGCATGCAATGCCACGCCCACAATCGTCCCCTCGCCGAAAGTTGAGCAATTGCATGCCTTAAAAGTGTCCTTTCGCCACTTTCCCCTGGCCCAATGCCCCCTCCCCAACCATTCCCACATAACCCATCCGATGACCTATAACCTACCACACGCCTATATATGTATGTCATGCCACGCCTACAAATAAGCGACGTCAATAACCAACAAAAACCCCAAAAAAACTAACACCGTACCCGATTTCTCATTCCCGTGACTTAAAGTAACAAAAAAAGCCTTTCAAAGCGTCTTTTCGGCACTTTCCTCTCACTCAATGCCCCTTCCCCACCCCCCAACCCCTTACCCAATCCTCTGATCTACAAGCTGAGACAACTTTCAAGTCCGTGCATGCAATGCCACGCCCACAATCGTCCCCTCGCCGAAAGTTGAGCAATTGCATGCCTTAAAAGTGTCCTTTCGCCACTTTCCCCTGGCCCAATGCCCCCTCCCCAACCATTCCCACATAACCCATCCGATGACCTATAACCTACCACACGCCTATATATGTATGTCATGCCACGCCTACAAATAAGCGACGTCAATAACCAACAAAAACCCCAAAAAAACTAACACCGTACCCGATTTCTCATTCCCGTGACTTAAAGTAACAAAAAAAGCCTTTCAAAGCGTCTTTTCGGCACTTTCCTCTCACTCAATGCCCCTTCCCCACCCCCCAACCCCTTACCCAATCCTCTGATCTACAAGCTGAGACAACTTTCAAGTCCGTGCATGCAATGCCACGCCCACAATCGTCCCCTCGCCGAAAGTTGAGCAATTGCATGCCTTAAAAGTGTCCTTTCGCCACTTTCCCCTGGCCCAATGCCCCCTCCCCAACCATTCCCACATAACCCATCCGATGACCTATAACCTACCACACGCCTATATATGTATGTCATGCCACGCCTACAAATAAGCGACGTCAATAACCAACAAAAACCCCAAAAAAACTAACACCGTACCCGATTTCTCATTCCCGTGACTTAAAGTAACAAAAAAAGCCTTTCAAAGCGTCTTTTCGGCACTTTCCTCTCACTCAATGCCCCTTCCCCACCCCCCAACCCCTTACCCAATCCTCTGATCTACAAGCTGAGACAACTTTCAAGTCCGTGCATGCAATGCCACGCCCACAATCGTCCCCTCGCCGAAAGTTGAGCAATTGCATGCCTTAAAAGTGTCCTTTCGCCACTTTCCCCTGGCCCAATGCCCCCTCCCCAACCATTCCCACATAACCCATCCGATGACCTATAACCTACCACACGCCTATATATGTATGTCATGCCACGCCTACAAATAAGCGACGTCAATAACCAACAAAAACCCCAAAAAAACTAACACCGTACCCGATTTCTCATTCCCGTGACTTAAAGTAACAAAAAAAGCCTTTCAAAGCGTCTTTTCGGCACTTTCCTCTCACTCAATGCCCCTTCCCCACCCCCCAACCCCTTACCCAATCCTCTGATCTACAAGCTGAGACAACTTTCAAGTCCGTGCATGCAATGCCACGCCCACAATCGTCCCCTCGCCGAAAGTTGAGCAATTGCATGCCTTAAAAGTGTCCTTTCGCCACTTTCCCCTGGCCCAATGCCCCCTCCCCAACCATTCCCACATAACCCATCCGATGACCTATAACCTACCACACGCCTATATATGTATGTCATGCCACGCCTACAAATAAGCGACGTCAATAACCAACAAAAACCCCAAAAAAACTAACACCGTACCCGATTTCTCATTCCCGTGACTTAAAGTAACAAAAAAAGCCTTTCAAAGCGTCTTTTCGGCACTTTCCTCTCACTCAATGCCCCTTCCCCACCCCCCAACCCCTTACCCAATCCTCTGATCTACAAGCTGAGACAACTTTCAAGTCCGTGCATGCAATGCCACGCCCACAATCGTCCCCTCGCCGAAAGTTGAGCAATTGCATGCCTTAAAAGTGTCCTTTCGCCACTTTCCCCTGGCCCAATGCCCCCTCCCCAACCATTCCCACATAACCCATCCGATGACCTATAACCTACCACACGCCTATATATGTATGTCATGCCACGCCTACAAATAAGCGACGTCAATAACCAACAAAAACCCCAAAAAAACTAACACCGTACCCGATTTCTCATTCCCGTGACTTAAAGTAACAAAAAAAGCCTTTCAAAGCGTCTTTTCGGCACTTTCCTCTCACTCAATGCCCCTTCCCCACCCCCCAACCCCTTACCCAATCCTCTGATCTACAAGCTGAGACAACTTTCAAGTCCGTGCATGCAATGCCACGCCCACAATCGTCCCCTCGCCGAAAGTTGAGCAATTGCATGCCTTAAAAGTGTCCTTTCGCCACTTTCCCCTGGCCCAATGCCCCCTCCCCAACCATTCCCACATAACCCATCCGATGACCTATAACCTACCACACGCCTATATATGTATGTCATGCCACGCCTACAAATAAGCGACGTCAATAACCAACAAAAACCCCAAAAAAACTAACACCGTACCCGATTTCTCATTCCCGTGACTTAAAGTAACAAAAAAAGCCTTTCAAAGCGTCTTTTCGGCACTTTCCTCTCACTCAATGCCCCTTCCCCACCCCCCAACCCCTTACCCAATCCTCTGATCTACAAGCTGAGACAACTTTCAAGTCCGTGCATGCAATGCCACGCCCACAATCGTCCCCTCGCCGAAAGTTGAGCAATTGCATGCCTTAAAAGTGTCCTTTCGCCACTTTCCCCTGGCCCAATGCCCCCTCCCCAACCATTCCCACATAACCCATCCGATGACCTATAACCTACCACACGCCTATATATGTATGTCATGCCACGCCTACAAATAAGCGACGTCAATAACCAACAAAAACCCCAAAAAAACTAACACCGTACCCGATTTCTCATTCCCGTGACTTAAAGTAACAAAAAAAGCCTTTCAAAGCGTCTTTTCGGCACTTTCCTCTCACTCAATGCCCCTTCCCCACCCCCCAACCCCTTACCCAATCCTCTGATCTACAAGCTGAGACAACTTTCAAGTCCGTGCATGCAATGCCACGCCCACAATCGTCCCCTCGCCGAAAGTTGAGCAATTGCATGCCTTAAAAGTGTCCTTTCGCCACTTTCCCCTGGCCCAATGCCCCCTCCCCAACCATTCCCACATAACCCATCCGATGACCTATAACCTACCACACGCCTATATATGTATGTCATGCCACGCCTACAAATAAGCGACGTCAATAACCAACAAAAACCCCAAAAAAACTAACACCGTACCCGATTTCTCATTCCCGTGACTTAAAGTAACAAAAAAAGCCTTTCAAAGCGTCTTTTCGGCACTTTCCTCTCACTCAATGCCCCTTCCCCACCCCCCAACCCCTTACCCAATCCTCTGATCTACAAGCTGAGACAACTTTCAAGTCCGTGCATGCAATGCCACGCCCACAATCGTCCCCTCGCCGAAAGTTGAGCAATTGCATGCCTTAAAAGTGTCCTTTCGCCACTTTCCCCTGGCCCAATGCCCCCTCCCCAACCATTCCCACATAACCCATCCGATGACCTATAACCTACCACACGCCTATATATGTATGTCATGCCACGCCTACAAATAAGCGACGTCAATAACCAACAAAAACCCCAAAAAAACTAACACCGTACCCGATTTCTCATTCCCGTGACTTAAAGTAACAAAAAAAGCCTTTCAAAGCGTCTTTTCGGCACTTTCCTCTCACTCAATGCCCCTTCCCCACCCCCCAACCCCTTACCCAATCCTCTGATCTACAAGCTGAGACAACTTTCAAGTCCGTGCATGCAATGCCACGCCCACAATCGTCCCCTCGCCGAAAGTTGAGCAATTGCATGCCTTAAAAGTGTCCTTTCGCCACTTTCCCCTGGCCCAATGCCCCCTCCCCAACCATTCCCACATAACCCATCCGATGACCTATAACCTACCACACGCCTATATATGTATGTCATGCCACGCCTACAAATAAGCGACGTCAATAACCAACAAAAACCCCAAAAAAACTAACACCGTACCCGATTTCTCATTCCCGTGACTTAAAGTAACAAAAAAAGCCTTTCAAAGCGTCTTTTCGGCACTTTCCTCTCACTCAATGCCCCTTCCCCACCCCCCAACCCCTTACCCAATCCTCTGATCTACAAGCTGAGACAACTTTCAAGTCCGTGCATGCAATGCCACGCCCACAATCGTCCCCTCGCCGAAAGTTGAGCAATTGCATGCCTTAAAAGTGTCCTTTCGCCACTTTCCCCTGGCCCAATGCCCCCTCCCCAACCATTCCCACATAACCCATCCGATGACCTATAACCTACCACACGCCTATATATGTATGTCATGCCACGCCTACAAATAAGCGACGTCAATAACCAACAAAAACCCCAAAAAAACTAACACCGTACCCGATTTCTCATTCCCGTGACTTAAAGTAACAAAAAAAGCCTTTCAAAGCGTCTTTTCGGCACTTTCCTCTCACTCAATGCCCCTTCCCCACCCCCCAACCCCTTACCCAATCCTCTGATCTACAAGCTGAGACAACTTTCAAGTCCGTGCATGCAATGCCACGCCCACAATCGTCCCCTCGCCGAAAGTTGAGCAATTGCATGCCTTAAAAGTGTCCTTTCGCCACTTTCCCCTGGCCCAATGCCCCCTCCCCAACCATTCCCACATAACCCATCCGATGACCTATAACCTACCACACGCCTATATATGTATGTCATGCCACGCCTACAAATAAGCGACGTCAATAACCAACGAAAACCCCAAAAAAACTAACACCGTACCCGATTTCTCATTCCCGTGACTTAAAGTAACAAAAAAAGCCTTTCAAAGCGTCTTTTCGGCACTTTCCTCTCACTCAATGCCCCTTCCCCACCCCCCAACCCCTTACCCAATCCTCTGATCTACAAGCTGAGACAACTTTCAAGTCCGTGCATGCAATGCCACGCCCACAATCGTCCCCTCGCCGAAAGTTGAGCAATTGCATGCCTTAAAAGTGTCCTTTCGCCACTTTCCCCTGGCCCAATGCCCCCTCCCCAACCATTCCCACATAACCCATCCGATGACCTATAACCTACCACACGCCTATATATGTATGTCATGCCACGCCTACAAATAAGCGACGTCAATAACCAACAAAAACCCCAAAAAAACTAACACCGTACCCGATTTCTCATTCCCGTGACTTAAAGTAACAAAAAAAGCCTTTCAAAGCGTCTTTTCGGCACTTTCCTCTCACTCAATGCCCCTTCCCCACCCCCCAACCCCTTACCCAATCCTCTGATCTACAAGCTGAGACAACTTTCAAGTCCGTGCATGCAATGCCACGCCCACAATCGTCCCCTCGCCGAAAGTTGAGCAATTGCATGCCTTAAAAGTGTCCTTTCGCCACTTTCCCCTGGCCCAATGCCCCCTCCCCAACCATTCCCACATAACCCATCCGATGACCTATAACCTACCACACGCCTATATATGTATGTCATGCCACGCCTACAAATAAGCGACGTCAATAACCAACAAAAACCCCAAAAAAACTAACACCGTACCCGATTTCTCATTCCCGTGACTTAAAGTAACAAAAAAAGCCTTTCAAAGCGTCTTTTCGGCACTTTCCTCTCACTCAATGCCCCTTCCCCACCCCCCAACCCCTTACCCAATCCTCTGATCTACAAGCTGAGACAACTTTCAAGTCCGTGCATGCAATGCCACGCCCACAATCGTCCCCTCGCCGAAAGTTGAGCAATTGCATGCCTTAAAAGTGTCCTTTCGCCACTTTCCCCTGGCCCAATGCCCCCTCCCCAACCATTCCCACATAACCCATCCGATGACCTATAACCTACCACACGCCTATATATGTATGTCATGCCACGCCTACAAATAAGCGACGTCAATAACCAACAAAAACCCCAAAAAAACTAACACCGTACCCGATTTCTCATTCCCGTGACTTAAAGTAACAAAAAAAGCCTTTCAAAGCGTCTTTTCGGCACTTTCCTCTCACTCAATGCCCCTTCCCCACCCCCCAACCCCTTACCCAATCCTCTGATCTACAAGCTGAGACAACTTTCAAGTCCGTGCATGCAATGCCACGCCCACAATCGTCCCCTCGCCGAAAGTTGAGCAATTGCATGCCTTAAAAGTGTCCTTTCGCCACTTTCCCCTGGCCCAATGCCCCCTCCCCAACCATTCCCACATAACCCATCCGATGACCTATAACCTACCACACGCCT
Source organism: Blera fallax (assembly GCA_946965025.1). NCBI lineage: Eukaryota > Metazoa > Arthropoda > Insecta > Diptera > Syrphidae > Blera > Blera fallax. The sequence goes on from CAMPTQ010000035.1 coordinate 63,191, forward strand.
ATATATGTATGTCATGCCACGCCTACAAATAAGCGACGTCAATAACCAACAAAAACCCCAAAAAAACTAACACCGTACCCGATTTCTCATTCCCGTGACTTAAAGTAACAAAAAAAGCCTTTCAAAGCGTCTTTTCGGCACTTTCCTCTCACTCAATGCCCCTTCCCCACCCCCCAACCCCTTACCCAATCCTCTGATCTACAAGCTGAGACAACTTTCAAGTCCGTGCATGCAATGCCACGCCCACAATCGTCCCCTCGCCGAAAGTTGAGCAATTGCATGCCTTAAAAGTGTCCTTTCGCCACTTTCCCCTGGCCCAATGCCCCCTCCCCAACCATTCCCACATAACCCATCCGATGACCTATAACCTACCACACGCCTATATATGTATGTCATGCCACGCCTACAAATAAGCGACGTCAATAACCAACGAAAACCCCAAAAAAACTAACACCGTACCCGATTTCTCATTCCCGTGACTTAAAGTAACAAAAAAAGCCTTTCAAAGCGTCTTTTCGGCACTTTCCTCTCACTCAATGCCCCTTCCCCACCCCCCAACCCCTTACCCAATCCTCTGATCTACAAGCTGAGACAACTTTCAAGTCCGTGCATGCAATGCCACGCCCACAATCGTCCCCTCGCCGAAAGTTGAGCAATTGCATGCCTTAAAAGTGTCCTTTCGCCACTTTCCCCTGGCCCAATGCCCCCTCCCCAACCATTCCCACATAACCCATCCGATGACCTATAACCTACCACACGCCTATATATGTATGTCATGCCACGCCTACAAATAAGCGACGTCAATAACCAACAAAAACCCCAAAAAAACTAACACCGTACCCGATTTCTCATTCCCGTGACTTAAAGTAACAAAAAAAGCCTTTCAAAGCGTCTTTTCGGCACTTTCCTCTCACTCAATGCCCCTTCCCCACCCCCCAACCCCTTACCCAATCCTCTGATCTACAAGCTGAGACAACTTTCAAGTCCGTGCATGCAATGCCACGCCCACAATCGTCCCCTCGCCGAAAGTTGAGCAATTGCATGCCTTAAAAGTGTCCTTTCGCCACTTTCCCCTGGCCCAATGCCCCCTCCCCAACCATTCCCACATAACCCATCCGATGACCTATAACCTACCACACGCCTATATATGTATGTCATGCCACGCCTACAAATAAGCGACGTCAATAACCAACAAAAACCCCAAAAAAACTAACACCGTACCCGATTTCTCATTCCCGTGACTTAAAGTAACAAAAAAAGCCTTTCAAAGCGTCTTTTCGGCACTTTCCTCTCACTCAATGCCCCTTCCCCACCCCCCAACCCCTTACCCAATCCTCTGATCTACAAGCTGAGACAACTTTCAAGTCCGTGCATGCAATGCCACGCCCACAATCGTCCCCTCGCCGAAAGTTGAGCAATTGCATGCCTTAAAAGTGTCCTTTCGCCACTTTCCCCTGGCCCAATGCCCCCTCCCCAACCATTCCCACATAACCCATCCGATGACCTATAACCTACCACACGCCTATATATGTATGTCATGCCACGCCTACAAATAAGCGACGTCAATAACCAACAAAAACCCCAAAAAAACTAACACCGTACCCGATTTCTCATTCCCGTGACTTAAAGTAACAAAAAAAGCCTTTCAAAGCGTCTTTTCGGCACTTTCCTCTCACTCAATGCCCCTTCCCCACCCCCCAACCCCTTACCCAATCCTCTGATCTACAAGCTGAGACAACTTTCAAGTCCGTGCATGCAATGCCACGCCCACAATCGTCCCCTCGCCGAAAGTTGAGCAATTGCATGCCTTAAAAGTGTCCTTTCGCCACTTTCCCCTGGCCCAATGCCCCCTCCCCAACCATTCCCACATAACCCATCCGATGACCTATAACCTACCACACGCCTATATATGTATGTCATGCCACGCCTACAAATAAGCGACGTCAATAACCAACAAAAACCCCAAAAAAACTAACACCGTACCCGATTTCTCATTCCCGTGACTTAAAGTAACAAAAAAAGCCTTTCAAAGCGTCTTTTCGGCACTTTCCTCTCACTCAATGCCCCTTCCCCACCCCCCAACCCCTTACCCAATCCTCTGATCTACAAGCTGAGACAACTTTCAAGTCCGTGCATGCAATGCCACGCCCACAATCGTCCCCTCGCCGAAAGTTGAGCAATTGCATGCCTTAAAAGTGTCCTTTCGCCACTTTCCCCTGGCCCAATGCCCCCTCCCCAACCATTCCCACATAACCCATCCGATGACCTATAACCTACCACACGCCTATATATGTATGTCATGCCACGCCTACAAATAAGCGACGTCAATAACCAACAAAAACCCCAAAAAAACTAACACCGTACCCGATTTCTCATTCCCGTGACTTAAAGTAACAAAAAAAGCCTTTCAAAGCGTCTTTTCGGCACTTTCCTCTCACTCAATGCCCCATCCCCACCCCCCAACCCCTTACCCAATCCTCTGATCTACAAGCTGAGACAACTTTCAAGTCCGTGCATGCAATGCCACGCCCACAATCGTCCCCTCGCCGAAAGTTGAGCAATTGCATGCCTTAAAAGTGTCCTTTCGCCACTTTCCCCTGGCCCAATGCCCCCTCCCCAACCATTCCCACATAACCCATCCGATGACCTATAACCTACCACACGCCTATATATGTATGTCATGCCACGCCTACAAATAAGCGACGTCAATAACCAACAAAAACCCCAAAAAAACTAACACCGTACCCGATTTCTCATTCCCGTGACTTAAAGTAACAAAAAAAGCCTTTCAAAGCGTCTTTTCGGCACTTTCCTCTCACTCAATGCCCCTTCCCCACCCCCCAACCCCTTACCCAATCCTCTGATCTACAAGCTGAGACAACTTTCAAGTCCGTGCATGCAATGCCACGCCCACAATCGTCCCCTCGCCGAAAGTTGAGCAATTGCATGCCTTAAAAGTGTCCTTTCGCCACTTTCCCCTGGCCCAATGCCCCCTCCCCAACCATTCCCACATAACCCATCCGATGACCTATAACCTACCACACGCCTATATATGTATGTCATGCCACGCCTACAAATAAGCGACGTCAATAACCAACAAAAACCCCAAAAAAACTAACACCGTACCCGATTTCTCATTCCCGTGACTTAAAGTAACAAAAAAAGCCTTTCAAAGCGTCTTTTCGGCACTTTCCTCTCACTCAATGCCCCTTCCCCACCCCCCAACCCCTTACCCAATCCTCTGATCTACAAGCTGAGACAACTTTCAAGTCCGTGCATGCAATGCCACGCCCACAATCGTCCCCTCGCCGAAAGTTGAGCAATTGCATGCCTTAAAAGTGTCCTTTCGCCACTTTCCCCTGGCCCAATGCCCCCTCCCCAACCATTCCCACATAACCCATCCGATGACCTATAACCTACCACACGCCTATATATGTATGTCATGCCACGCCTACAAATAAGCGACGTCAATAACCAACAAAAACCCCAAAAAAACTAACACCGTACCCGATTTCTCATTCCCGTGACTTAAAGTAACAAAAAAAGCCTTTCAAAGCGTCTTTTCGGCACTTTCCTCTCACTCAATGCCCCTTCCCCACCCCCCAACCCCTTACCCAATCCTCTGATCTACAAGCTGAGACAACTTTCAAGTCCGTGCATGCAATGCCACGCCCACAATCGTCCCCTCGCCGAAAGTTGAGCAATTGCATGCCTTAAAAGTGTCCTTTCGCCACTTTCCCCTGGCCCAATGCCCCCTCCCCAACCATTCCCACATAACCCATCCGATGACCTATAACCTACCACACGCCTATATATGTATGTCATGCCACGCCTACAAATAAGCGACGTCAATAACCAACAAAAACCCCAAAAAAACTAACACCGTACCCGATTTCTCATTCCCGTGACTTAAAGTAACAAAAAAAGCCTTTCAAAGCGTCTTTTCGGCACTTTCCTCTCACTCAATGCCCCTTCCCCACCCGCCAACCCCTTACCCAATCCTCTGATCTACAAGCTGAGACAACTTTCAAGTCCGTGCATGCAATGCCACGCCCACAATCGTCCCCTCGCCGAAAGTTGAGCAATTGCATGCCTTAAAAGTGTCCTTTCGCCACTTTCCCCTGGCCCAATGCCCCCTCCCCAACCATTCCCACATAACCCATCCGATGACCTATAACCTACCACACGCCTATATATGTATGTCATGCCACGCCTACAAATAAGCGACGTCAATAACCAACAAAAACCCCAAAAAAACTAACACCGTACCCGATTGCTCATTCCCGTGACTTAAAGTAACAAAAAAAGCCTTTCAAAGCGTCTTTTCGGCACTTTCCTCTCACTCAATGCCCCTTCCCCACCTCCCAACCCCTTACCCAATCCTCTGATCTACAAGCTGAGACAACTTTCAAGTCCGTGCATGCAATGCCACGCCCACAATCGTCCCCTCGCCGAAGGTAAGCAAATTCAATGCTTCCAAGTCACCTTTCGCCATTCTCCCCCGGCCCAATGCCCTCACCTTAACCATTCCCATATACCGCATAGGCGCATACGATGGCCTATAACCTTCTCTTTCTCCGATCTTGTTTTTTCATACACTTCCTTTTGCCTTTTCTTCTTTACTCTATATATTTCTCCTGGCTATGTTTAACCAATCATCGGCATAATAATCGTCTCTCTCATGTCTTTTCTCTCACCTCTATTATATCTACATATTTATTTCCTTTATGTCGCCTTTCCTTGGGTGTAAGCTATGATTTTTATTTTTCATTTTCTTCTTCCCTTTTCTTCGTTATTTGTAAACTCGCTCATCTGTCCTTAAGCACTTCTTCTAGGGAATGATGATCGCTACCGATTTCCACCCCTATTTTAATTCCTGTGCCTACTAGCTTCCCTTTATTATGTTTTTCTACTATAATATACGAGTAATCTATAATGGATTTCTCGTTTCTACTTACAATTTCACTAGTGTATTTATGTATGTCTTTATGTGAAAAGGGAGAGTTTGCGATCAATAGGTAATTTATTAGGAAGAAATCCAGTAATCTCCTTCCGTTGGTGTTTAGTGTCGTTTCTCCATGTATTCCTATGACTCCTTTCCTTTTTTCTTTTCATTTCCCCTTCTAGAACTTAAATCGCTGGCTATGATTATCTTCCCTTTTTTCCTGTCGCATACTTCTGTCCCATAATTTATCTTTTTCTTCCTTCTTTTCGTCCTCGTTCGGTCCGTATGCTACGACTATTGTTTTGGTTTCTCCGCATTTTCCTAATTCCACCTCTAGTATTTTTTCCCTTACTACTTATAACTCTCTGATATCATTTATTTTATTATTTTTCACCTCGCAAGCTACTCCTGCTCTTGGATTAGTGCTTTCTACTACCCCTCTGTATATCATAAGGTATCCATTATCTCATTTATTACATTTTTCACCTCTTTTATTTGTTTGTGTCAGTGCTAAAATCCACATTAATTCTGTTCATTCAATAATTTCTAGTTCCTTTTCCTTTATTCCCCTCACATTGCACTTTGACTTTCCTGTCTTCTTCGTTCTGCTTTTTCTCGTGGCTACTTGTTTTTTCTTTAGCATTCTTCCCTTCTTCCTTGGATCTTTTTTGCTTTTGTTGCTATTTGATTGGTTTTATATGATGAACTTGTGCTCTTCATTTAGGTCTCCAATAGCGCATACGATGGCCTATAACCTTCTCTTTCTCCGATCTTGTTTTTTCATACACTTCCTTTTGCCTTTTCTTCTTTACTCTATATATTTCTCCTGGCTATGTTTAACCAATCATCGGCATAATAATCGTCTCTCTCATGTCTTTTCTCTCACCTCTATTATATCTACATATTTATTTCCTTTATGTCGCCTTTCGTGGGGTGTAAGCTATGATTTTTATTTTTCATTTTCTTCTTCCCTTTTCTTCGTTATTTGTAAACTCGCTCATCTGTCCTTAAGCACTTCTTCTAGGGAATGATGATCGCTACCGATTTCCACCCCTATTTTAATTCCTGTGCCTACTAGCTTCCCTTTATTATGTTTTTCTACTATAATATACGAGTAATCTATAATGGATTTCTCGTTTCTACTTACAATTTCACTAGTGTATTTATGTATGTCTTTATGTGAAAAGGGAGAGTTTGCGATCAATAGATAATTTATTAGGAAGAAATCCAGCAATCTCCTTCCGTTGGTGTTTAGAGTCATTTCTCCATGTATTCCTATGACTCCTTTCCTTTTTTCTTTTCATTTCCCCTTCTAGAACTTAAATCGCTGGCTATGATTATCTTCCCTTTTTTCCTGTCGCATACTTCTGTCCCATAATTTATCTTTTTCTTCCTTCTTTTCGTCCTCGTTCGGTCCGTATGCTACGACTATTGTTTTGGTTTCTCCGCATTTTCCTAATTCCACCTCTAGTATTTTTTCGCTTACTACTTATAACTCTCTGATATCATTTATTTTATTATTTTTCACCTCGCAAGCTACTCCTGCTCTTGGATTAATGATTTCTACTACCCCTCTGTATACCATAAGGTATCCATTATCTCATTTATTACATTTTTCACCTCTTTTATTTGTTTGTGTCAGTGCTAAAGTCCACATTAATTCTGTTTAAGCATTCAATAATTTCTAGTTCCTTTTCCTTTATTATATTCACATTGCACTTTGATTTCCTGTCTTCTTCGTTCTGCTTTTTCTCGTGGCTACTTGTTTTTTCTTTAGCATTCTTCCCTTCTTCCTTGGATCTTTTTTGCTTTTGTTGCTATTTGATTGGTTTTATAGGATGAACTTGTGCTCTTCATTTAGGTCTCCAAAAGCTCGTTGTGTTCCCCTCGTTTGTCGAATTGTTAGGAATAGTGGTGTGTGATGTGGAAATTTTGCGTTGAGAGCGGATGTCGGTATTGGGATAATGGGGAGGTGTGTTAGATCCGGTATCGTTGAGAATCCCAGTATATTCAGTTTCAACCTCAGTGTTGCAGAGCAGTGGCAGAGGAAGTGTTCTGTATCTTCCTTTCAACATCACTTGGACAATCAATAAGTGTGAGTGTGAGACAAGTTTCAAGTCCGTGCATGCAATGCCACGCCCACAATCGTCCCCTCGCCGAAAGTTGAGCAATTGCATGCCTTAAAAGTGTCCTTTCGCCACTTTCCCCTGGCCCAATGCCCCCTCCCCAACCATTCCCACATAACCCATCCGATGACCTATAACCTACCACACGCCTATATATGTATGTCATGCCACGCCTACAAATAAGCGACGTCAATAACCAACAAAAACCCCAAAAAAACTAACACCGTACCCGATTTCTCATTCCCGTGACTTAAAGTAACAAAAAAAGCCTTTCAAAGCGTCTTTTCGGCACTTTCCTCTCACTCAATGCCCCTTCCCCACCCCCCAACCCCTTACCCAATCCTCTGATCTACAAGCTGAGACAACTTTCAAGTCCGTGCATGCAATGCCACGCCCACAATCGTCCCCTCGCCGAAAGTTGAGCAATTGCATGCCTTAAAAGTGTCCTTTCGCCACTTTCCCCTGGCCCAATGCCCCCTCCCCAACCATTCCCACATAACCCATCCGATGACCTATAACCTACCACACGCCTATATATGTATGTCATGCCACGCCTACAAATAAGCGACGTCAATAACCAACAAAAACCCCAAAAAAACTAACACCGTACCCGATTTCTCATTCCCGTGACTTAAAGTAACAAAAAAAGCCTTTCAAAGCGTCTTTTCGGCACTTTCCTCTCACTCAATGCCCCTTCCCCACCCCCCAACCCCTTACCCAATCCTCTGATCTACAAGCTGAGACAACTTTCAAGTCCGTGCATGCAATGCCACGCCCACAATCGTCCCCTCGCCGAAAGTTGAGCAATTGCATGCCTTAAAAGTGTCCTTTCGCCACTTTCCCCTGGCCCAATGCCCCCTCCCCAACCATTCCCACATAACCCATCCGATGACCTATAACCTACCACACGCCTATATATGTATGTCATGCCACGCCTACAAATAAGCGACGTCAATAACCAACGAAAACCCCAAAAAAACTAACACCGTACCCGATTTCTCATTCCCGTGACTTAAAGTAACAAAAAAAGCCTTTCAAAGCGTCTTTTCGGCACTTTCCTCTCACTCAATGCCCCTTCCCCACCCCCCAACCCCTTACCCAATCCTCTGATCTACAAGCTGAGACAACTTTCAAGTCCGTGCATGCAATGCCACGCCCACAATCGTCCCCTCGCCGAAAGTTGAGCAATTGCATGCCTTAAAAGTGTCCTTTCGCCACTTTCCCCTGGCCCAATGCCCCCTCCCCAACCATTCCCACATAACCCATCCGATGACCTATAACCTACCACACGCCTATATATGTATGTCATGCCACGCCTACAAATAAGCGACGTCAATAACCAACAAAAACCCCAAAAAAACTAACACCGTACCCGATTTCTCATTCCCGTGACTTAAAGTAACAAAAAAAGCCTTTCAAAGCGTCTTTTCGGCACTTTCCTCTCACTCAATGCCCCTTCCCCAACACCCAACCCCTTACCCAATCCTCTGATCTACAAGCTGAGACAACTTTCAAGTCCGTGCATGCAATGCCACGCCCACAATCGTCCCCTCGCCGAAAGTTGAGCAATTGCATGCCTTAAAAGTGTCCTTTCGCCACTTTCCCCTGGCCCAATGCCCCCTCCCCAACCATTCCCACATAACCCATCCGATGACCTATAACCTACCACACGCCTATATATGTATGTCATGCCACGCCTACAAATAAGCGACGTCAATAACCAACAAAAACCCCAAAAAAACTAACACCGTACCCGATTTCTCATTCCCGTGACTTAAAGTAACAAAAAAAGCCTTTCAAAGCGTCTTTTCGGCACTTTCCTCTCACTCAATGCCCCTTCCCCACCCCCCAACCCCTTACCCAATCCTCTGATCTACAAGCTGAGACAACTTTCAAGTCCGTGCATGCAATGCCACGCCCACAATCGTCCCCTCGCCGAAAGTTGAGCAATTGCATGCCTTAAAAGTGTCCTTTCGCCACTTTCCCCTGGCCCAATGCCCCCTCCCCAACCATTCCCACATAACCCATCCGATGACCTATAACCTACCACACGCCTATATATGTATGTCATGCCACGCCTACAAATAAGCGACGTCAATAACCAACAAAAACCCCAAAAAAACTAACACCGTACCCGATTTCTCATTCCCGTGACTTAAAGTAACAAAAAAAGCCTTTCAAAGCGTCTTTTCGGCACTTTCCTCTCACTCAATGCCCCTTCCCCACCCCCCAACCCCTTACCCAATCCTCTGATCTACAAGCTGAGACAACTTTCAAGTCCGTGCATGCAATGCCACGCCCACAATCGTCCCCTCGCCGAAAGTTGAGCAATTGCATGCCTTAAAAGTGTCCTTTCGCCACTTTCCCCTGGCCCAATGCCCCCTCCCCAACCATTCCCACATAACCCATCCGATGACCTATAACCTACCACACGCCTATATATGTATGTCATGCCACGCCTACAAATAAGCGACGTCAATAACCAACAAAAACCCCAAAAAAACTAACACCGTACCCGATTTCTCATTCCCGTGACTTAAAGTAACAAAAAAAGCCTTTCAAAGCGTCTTTTCGGCACTTTCCTCTCACTCAATGCCCCTTCCCCACCCCCCAACCCCTTACCCAATCCTCTGATCTACAAGCTGAGACAACTTTCAAGTCCGTGCATGCAATGCCACGCCCACAATCGTCCCCTCGCCGAAAGTTGAGCAATTGCATGCCTTAAAAGTGTCCTTTCGCCACTTTCCCCTGGCCCAATGCCCCCTCCCCAACCATTCCCACATAACCCATCCGATGACCTATAACCTACCACACGCCTATATATGTATGTCATGCCACGCCTACAAATAAGCGACGTCAATAACCAACAAAAACCCCAAAAAAACTAACACCGTACCCGATTTCTCATTCCCGTGACTTAAAGTAACAAAAAAAGCCTTTCAAAGCGTCTTTTCGGCACTTTCCTCTCACTCAATGCCCCTTCCCCACCCCCCAACCCCTTACCCAATCCTCTGATCTACAAGCTGAGACAACTTTCAAGTCCGTGCATGCAATGCCACGCCCACAATCGTCCCCTCGCCGAAAGTTGAGCAATTGCATGCCTTAAAAGTGTCCTTTCGCCACTTTCCCCTGGCCCAATGCCCCCTCCCCAACCATTCCCACATAACCCATCCGATGACCTATAACCTACCACACGCCTATATATGTATGTCATGCCACGCCTACAAATAAGCGACGTCAATAACCAACAAAAACCCCAAAAAAACTAACACCGTACCCGATTTCTCATTCCCGTGACTTAAAGTAACAAAAAAAGCCTTTCAAAGCGTCTTTTCGGCACTTTCCTCTCACTCAATGCCCCATCCCCACCCCCCAACCCCTTACCCAATCCTCTGATCTACAAGCTGAGACAACTTTCAAGTCCGTGCATGCAATGCCACGCCCACAATCGTCCCCTCGCCGAAAGTTGAGCAATTGCATGCCTTAAAAGTGTCCTTTCGCCACTTTCCCCTGGCCCAATGCCCCCTCCCCAACCATTCCCACATAACCCATCCGATGACCTATAACCTACCACACGCCTATATATGTATGTCATGCCACGCCTACAAATAAGCGACGTCAATAACCAACAAAAACCCCAAAAAAACTAACACCGTACCCGATTTCTCATTCCCGTGACTTAAAGTAACAAAAAAAGCCTTTCAAAGCGTCTTTTCGGCACTTTCCTCTCACTCAATGCCCCTTCCCCATCCCCCAACCCCTTACCCAATCCTCTGATCTACAAGCTGAGACAACTTTCAAGTCCGTGCATGCAATGCCACGCCCACAATCGTCCCCTCGCCGAAAGTTGAGCAATTGCATGCCTTAAAAGTGTCCTTTCGCCACTTTCCCCTGGCCCAATGCCCCCTCCCCAACCATTCCCACATAACCCATCCGATGACCTATAACCTACCACACGCCTATATATGTATGTCATGCCACGCCTACAAATAAGCGACGTCAATAACCAACAAAAACCCCAAAAAAACTAACACCGTACCCGATTTCTCATTCCCGTGACTTAAAGTAACAAAAAAAGCCTTTCAAAGCGTCTTTTCGGCACTTTCCTCTCACTCAATGCCCCTTCCCCACCCCCCAACCCCTTACCCAATCCTCTGATCTACAAGCTGAGACAACTTTCAAGTCCGTGCATGCAATGCCACGCCCACAATCGTCCCCTCGCCGAAAGTTGAGCAATTGCATGCCTTAAAAGTGTCCTTTCGCCACTTTCCCCTGGCCCAATGCCCCCTCCCCAACCATTCCCACATAACCCATCCGATGACCTATAACCTACCACACGCCTATATACATATGTATGTCATGCCACGCCTACAAATAAGCGACGTCAATAACCAACAAAAACCCCAAAAAAACTAACACCGTACCCGATTTCTCTCGAAGTCCGTGCATGCAATGCCACGCCCACAATCGTCCCCTCGCCGAAAGTTGAGCAATTGCATGCCTTAAAAGTGTCCTTTCGCCACTTTCCCCTGGCCCAATGCCCCCTCCCCAACCATTCCCACATAACCCATCCGATGACCTATAACCTACCACACGCCTATATATGTATGTCATGCCACGCCTACAAATAAGCGACGTCAATAACCAACAAAAACCCCAAAAAAACTAACACCGTACCCGATTTCTCATTCCCGTGACTTAAAGTAACAAAAAAAGCCTTTCAAAGCGTCTTTTCGGCACTTTCCTCTCACTCAATGCCCCTTCCCCACCCCCCAACCCCTTACCCAATCCTCTGATCTACAAGCTGAGACAACTTTCAAGTCCGTGCATGCAATGCCACGCCCACAATCGTCCCCTCGCCGAAAGTTGAGCAATTGCATGCCTTAAAAGTGTCCTTTCGCCACTTTCCCCTGGCCCAATGCCCCCTCCCCAACCATTCCCACATAACCCATCCGATGACCTATAACCTACCACACGCCTATATATGTATGTCATGCCACGCCTACAAATAAGCGACGTCAATAACCAACAAAAACCCCAAAAAAACTAACACCGTACCCGATTTCTCATTCCCGTGACTTAAAGTAACAAAAAAAGCCTTTCAAAGCGTCTTTTCGGCACTTTCCTCTCACTCAATGCCCCTTCCCCACCCGCCAACCCCTTACCCAATCCTCTGATCTACAAGCTGAGACAACTTTCAAGTCCGTGCATGCAATGCCACGCCCACAATCGTCCCCTCGCCGAAAGTTGAGCAATTGCATGCCTTAAAAGTGTCCTTTCGCCACTTTCCCCTGGCCCAATGCCCCCTCCCCAACCATTCCCACATAACCCATCCGATGACCTATAACCTACCACACGCCTATATATGTATGTCATGCCACGCCTACAAATAAGCGACGTCAATAACCAACAAAAACCCCAAAAAAACTAACACCGTACCCGATTGCTCATTCCCGTGACTTAAAGTAACAAAAAAAGCCTTTCAAAGCGTCTTTTCGGCACTTTCCTCTCACTCAATGCCCCTTCCCCACCTCCCAACCCCTTACCCAATCCTCTGATCTACAAGCTGAGACAACTTTCAAGTCCGTGCATGCAATGCCACGCCCACAATCGTCCCCTCGCCGAAGGTAAGCAAATTCAATGCTTCCAAGTCACCTTTCGCCATTCTCCCCCGGCCCAATGCCCTCACCTTAACCATTCCCATATACCGCATAGGCGCATACGATGGCCTATAACCTTCTCTTTCTCCGATCTTGTTTTTTCATACACTTCCTTTTGCCTTTTCTTCTTTACTCTATATATTTCTCCTGGCTATGTTTAACCAATCATCGGCATAATAATCGTCTCTCTCATGTCTTTTCTCTCACCTCTATTATATCTACATATTTATTTCCTTTATGTCGCCTTTCCTTGGGTGTAAGCTATGATTTTTATTTTTCATTTTCTTCTTCCCTTTTCTTCGTTATTTGTAAACTCGCTCATCTGTCCTTAAGCACTTCTTCTAGGGAATGATGATCGCTACCGATTTCCACCCCTATTTTAATTCCTGTGCCTACTAGCTTCCCTTTATTATGTTTTTCTACTATAATATACGAGTAATCTATAATGGATTTCTCGTTTCTACTTACAATTTCACTAGTGTATTTATGTATGTCTTTATGTGAAAAGGGAGAGTTTGCGATCAATAGGTAATTTATTAGGAAGAAATCCAGTAATCTCCTTCCGTTGGTGTTTAGTGTCGTTTCTCCATGTATTCCTATGACTCCTTTCCTTTTTTCTTTTCATTTCCCCTTCTAGAACTTAAATCGCTGGCTATGATTATCTTCCCTTTTTTCCTGTCGCATACTTCTGTCCCATAATTTATCTTTTTCTTCCTTCTTTTCGTCCTCGTTCGGTCCGTATGCTACGACTATTGTTTTGGTTTCTCCGCATTTTCCTAATTCCACCTCTAGTATTTTTTCCCTTACTACTTATAACTCTCTGATATCATTTATTTTATTATTTTTCACCTCGCAAGCTACTCCTGCTCTTGGATTAGTGCTTTCTACTACCCCTCTGTATATCATAAGGTATCCATTATCTCATTTATTACATTTTTCACCTCTTTTATTTGTTTGTGTCAGTGCTAAAATCCACATTAATTCTGTTCATTCAATAATTTCTAGTTCCTTTTCCTTTATTCCCCTCACATTGCACTTTGACTTTCCTGTCTTCTTCGTTCTGCTTTTTCTCGTGGCTACTTGTTTTTTCTTTAGCATTCTTCCCTTCTTCCTTGGATCTTTTTTGCTTTTGTTGCTATTTGATTGGTTTTATATGATGAACTTGTGCTCTTCATTTAGGTCTCCAATAGCGCATACGATGGCCTATAACCTTCTCTTTCTCCGATCTTGTTTTTTCATACACTTCCTTTTGCCTTTTCTTCTTTACTCTATATATTTCTCCTGGCTATGTTTAACCAATCATCGGCATAATAATCGTCTCTCTCATGTCTTTTCTCTCACCTCTATTATATCTACATATTTATTTCCTTTATGTCGCCTTTCGTGGGGTGTAAGCTATGATTTTTATTTTTCATTTTCTTCTTCCCTTTTCTTCGTTATTTGTAAACTCGCTCATCTGTCCTTAAGCACTTCTTCTAGGGAATGATGATCGCTACCGATTTCCACCCCTATTTTAATTCCTGTGCCTACTAGCTTCCCTTTATTATGTTTTTCTACTATAATATACGAGTAATCTATAATGGATTTCTCGTTTCTACTTACAATTTCACTAGTGTATTTATGTATGTCTTTATGTGAAAAGGGAGAGTTTGCGATCAATAGATAATTTATTAGGAAGAAATCCAGCAATCTCCTTCCGTTGGTGTTTAGAGTCATTTCTCCATGTATTCCTATGACTCCTTTCCTTTTTTCTTTTCATTTCCCCTTCTAGAACTTAAATCGCTGGCTATGATTATCTTCCCTTTTTTCCTGTCGCATACTTCTGTCCCATAATTTATCTTTTTCTTCCTTCTTTTCGTCCTCGTTCGGTCCGTATGCTACGACTATTGTTTTGGTTTCTCCGCATTTTCCTAATTCCACCTCTAGTATTTTTTCGCTTACTACTTATAACTCTCTGATATCATTTATTTTATTATTTTTCACCTCGCAAGCTACTCCTGCTCTTGGATTAATGATTTCTACTACCCCTCTGTATACCATAAGGTATCCATTATCTCATTTATTACATTTTTCACCTCTTTTATTTGTTTGTGTCAGTGCTAAAGTCCACATTAATTCTGTTTAAGCATTCAATAATTTCTAGTTCCTTTTCCTTTATTATATTCACATTGCACTTTGATTTCCTGTCTTCTTCGTTCTGCTTTTTCTCGTGGCTACTTGTTTTTTCTTTAGCATTCTTCCCTTCTTCCTTGGATCTTTTTTGCTTTTGTTGCTATTTGATTGGTTTTATAGGATGAACTTGTGCTCTTCATTTAGGTCTCCAAAAGCTCGTTGTGTTCCCCTCGTTTGTCGAATTGTTAGGAATAGTGGTGTGTGATGTGGAAATTTTGCGTTGAGAGCGGATGTCGGTATTGGGATAATGGGGAGGTGTGTTAGATCCGGTATCGTTGAGAATCCCAGTATATTCAGTTTCAACCTCAGTGTTGCAGAGCAGTGGCAGAGGAAGTGTTCTGTATCTTCCTTTCAACATCACTTGGACAATCAATAAGTGTGAGTGTGAGACAAGTTTCAAGTCCGTGCATGCAATGCCACGCCCACAATCGTCCCCTCGCCGAAAGTTGAGCAATTGCATGCCTTAAAAGTGTCCTTTCGCCACTTTCCCCTGGCCCAATGCCCCCTCCCCAACCATTCCCACATAACCCATCCGATGACCTATAACCTACCACACGCCTATATATGTATGTCATGCCACGCCTACAAATAAGCGACGTCAATAACCAACAAAAACCCCAAAAAAACTAACACCGTACCCGATTTCTCATTCCCGTGACTTAAAGTAACAAAAAAAGCCTTTCAAAGCGTCTTTTCGGCACTTTCCTCTCACTCAATGCCCCTTCCCCACCCCCCAACCCCTTACCCAATCCTCTGATCTACAAGCTGAGACAACTTTCAAGTCCGTGCATGCAATGCCACGCCCACAATCGTCCCCTCGCCGAAAGTTGAGCAATTGCATGCCTTAAAAGTGTCCTTTCGCCACTTTCCCCTGGCCCAATGCCCCCTCCCCAACCATTCCCACATAACCCATCCGATGACCTATAACCTACCACACGCCTATATATGTATGTCATGCCACGCCTACAAATAAGCGACGTCAATAACCAACGAAAACCCCAAAAAAACTAACACCGTACCCGATTTCTCATTCCCGTGACTTAAAGTAACAAAAAAAGCCTTTCAAAGCGTCTTTTCGGCACTTTCCTCTCACTCAATGCCCCTTCCCCACCCCCCAACCCCTTACCCAATCCTCTGATCTACAAGCTGAGACAACTTTCAAGTCCGTGCATGCAATGCCACGCCCACAATCGTCCCCTCGCCGAAAGTTGAGCAATTGCATGCCTTAAAAGTGTCCTTTCGCCACTTTCCCCTGGCCCAATGCCCCCTCCCCAACCATTCCCACATAACCCATCCGATGACCTATAACCTACCACACGCCTATATATGTATGTCATGCCACGCCTACAAATAAGCGACGTCAATAACCAACAAAAACCCCAAAAAAACTAACACCGTACCCGATTTCTCATTCCCGTGACTTAAAGTAACAAAAAAAGCCTTTCAAAGCGTCTTTTCGGCACTTTCCTCTCACTCAATGCCCCTTCCCCAACACCCAACCCCTTACCCAATCCTCTGATCTACAAGCTGAGACAACTTTCAAGTCCGTGCATGCAATGCCACGCCCACAATCGTCCCCTCGCCGAAAGTTGAGCAATTGCATGCCTTAAAAGTGTCCTTTCGCCACTTTCCCCTGGCCCAATGCCCCCTCCCCAACCATTCCCACATAACCCATCCGATGACCTATAACCTACCACACGCCTATATATGTATGTCATGCCACGCCTACAAATAAGCGACGTCAATAACCAACAAAAACCCCAAAAAAACTAACACCGTACCCGATTTCTCATTCCCGTGACTTAAAGTAACAAAAAAAGCCTTTCAAAGCGTCTTTTCGGCACTTTCCTCTCACTCAATGCCCCTTCCCCATCCCCCAACCCCTTACCCAATCCTCTGATCTACAAGCTGAGACAACTTTCAAGTCCGTGCATGCAATGCCACGCCCACAATCGTCCCCTCGCCGAAAGTTGAGCAATTGCATGCCTTAAAAGTGTCCTTTCGC
This sequence comes from Blera fallax, assembly GCA_946965025.1. Classification (NCBI taxonomy): domain Eukaryota; kingdom Metazoa; phylum Arthropoda; class Insecta; order Diptera; family Syrphidae; genus Blera; species Blera fallax. The sequence continues at coordinate 80,099 of CAMPTQ010000035.1, forward strand.
CACTTTCCCCTGGCCCAATGCCCCCTCCCCAACCATTCCCACATAACCCATCCGATGACCTATAACCTACCACACGCCTATATATGTATGTCATGCCACGCCTACAAATAAGCGACGTCAATAACCAACAAAAACCCCAAAAAAACTAACACCGTACCCGATTTCTCATTCCCGTGACTTAAAGTAACAAAAAAAGCCTTTCAAAGCGTCTTTTCGGCACTTTCCTCTCACTCAATGCCCCTTCCCCACCCCCCCAACCCCTTACCCAATCCTCTGATCTACAAGCTGAGACAACTTTCAAGTCCGTGCATGCAATGCCACGCCCACAATCGTCCCCTCGCCGAAAGTTGAGCAATTGCATGCCTTAAAAGTGTCCTTTCGCCACTTTCCCCTGGCCCAATGCCCCCTCCCCAACCATTCCCACATAACCCATCCGATGACCTATAACCTACCACACGCCTATATATGTATGTCATGCCACGCCTACAAATAAGCGACGTCAATAACCAACAAAAACCCCAAAAAAACTAACACCGTACCCGATTTCTCATTCCCGTGACTTAAAGTAACAAAAAAAGCCTTTCAAAGCGTCTTTTCGGCACTTTCCTCTCACTCAATGCCCCTTCCCCACCCCCCAACCCCTTACCCAATCCTCTGATCTACAAGCTGAGACAACTTTCAAGTCCGTGCATGCAATGCCACGCCCACAATCGTCCCCTCGCCGAAAGTTGAGCAATTGCATGCCTTAAAAGTGTCCTTTCGCCACTTTCCCCTGGCCCAATGCCCCCTCCCCAACCATTCCCACATAACCCATCCGATGACCTATAACCTACCACACGCCTATATATGTATGTCATGCCACGCCTACAAATAAGCGACGTCAATAACCAACAAAAACCCCAAAAAAACTAACACCGTACCCGATTTCTCATTCCCGTGACTTAAAGTAACAAAAAAAGCCTTTCAAAGCGTCTTTTCGGCACTTTCCTCTCACTCAATGCCCCTTCCCCACCCCCCAACCCCTTACCCAATCCTCTGATCTACAAGCTGAGACAACTTTCAAGTCCGTGCATGCAATGCCACGCCCACAATCGTCCCCTCGCCGAAAGTTGAGCAATTGCATGCCTTAAAAGTGTCCTTTCGCCACTTTCCCCTGGCCCAATGCCCCCTCCCCAACCATTCCCACATAACCCATCCGATGACCTATAACCTACCACACGCCTATATATGTATGTCATGCCACGCCTACAAATAAGCGACGTCAATAACCAACAAAAACCCCAAAAAAACTAACACCGTACCCGATTTCTCATTCCCGTGACTTAAAGTAACAAAAAAAGCCTTTCAAAGCGTCTTTTCGGCACTTTCCTCTCACTCAATGCCCCTTCCCCACCCCCCAACCCCTTACCCAATCCTCTGATCTACAAGCTGAGACAACTTTCAAGTCCGTGCATGCAATGCCACGCCCACAATCGTCCCCTCGCCGAAAGTTGAGCAATTGCATGCCTTAAAAGTGTCCTTTCGCCACTTTCCCCTGGCCCAATGCCCCCTCCCCAACCATTCCCACATAACCCATCCGATGACCTATAACCTACCACACGCCTATATATGTATGTCATGCCACGCCTACAAATAAGCGACGTCAATAACCAACAAAAACCCCAAAAAAACTAACACCGTACCCGATTTCTCATTCCCGTGACTTAAAGTAACAAAAAAAGCCTTTCAAAGCGTCTTTTCGGCACTTTCCTCTCACTCAATGCCCCTTCCCCACCCCCCAACCCCTTACCCAATCCTCTGATCTACAAGCTGAGACAACTTTCAAGTCCGTGCATGCAATGCCACGCCCACAATCGTCCCCTCGCCGAAAGTTGAGCAATTGCATGCCTTAAAAGTGTCCTTTCGCCACTTTCCCCTGGCCCAATGCCCCCTCCCCAACCATTCCCACATAACCCATCCGATGACCTATAACCTACCACACGCCTATATATGTATGTCATGCCACGCCTACAAATAAGCGACGTCAATAACCAACAAAAACCCCAAAAAAACTAACACCGTACCCGATTTCTCATTCCCGTGACTTAAAGTAACAAAAAAAGCCTTTCAAAGCGTCTTTTCGGCACTTTCCTCTCACTCAATGCCCCTTCCCCACCCCCCAACCCCTTACCCAATCCTCTGATCTACAAGCTAAGACAACTTTCAAGTCCGTGCATGCAATGCCACGCCCACAATCGTCCCCTCGCCGAAAGTTGAGCAATTGCATGCCTTAAAAGTGTCCTTTCGCCACTTTCCCCTGGCCCAATGCCCCCTCCCCAACCATTCCCACATAACCCATCCGATGACCTATAACCTACCACACGCCTATATATGTATGTCATGCCACGCCTACAAATAAGCGACGTCAATAACCAACGAAAACCCCAAAAAAACTAACACCGTACCCGATTTCTCATTCCCGTGACTTAAAGTAACAAAAAAAGCCTTTCAAAGCGTCTTTTCGGCACTTTCCTCTCACTCAATGCCCCTTCCCCACCCCCCAACCCCTTACCCAATCCTCTGATCTACAAGCTGAGACAACTTTCAAGTCCGTGCATGCAATGCCACGCCCACAATCGTCCCCTCGCCGAAAGTTGAGCAATTGCATGCCTTAAAAGTGTCCTTTCGCCACTTTCCCCTGGCCCAATGCCCCCTCCCCAACCATTCCCACATAACCCATCCGATGACCTATAACCTACCACACGCCTATATATGTATGTCATGCCACGCCTACAAATAAGCGACGTCAATAACCAACAAAAACCCCAAAAAAACTAACACCGTACCCGATTTCTCATTCCCGTGACTTAAAGTAACAAAAAAAGCCTTTCAAAGCGTCTTTTCGGCACTTTCCTCTCACTCAATGCCCCTTCCCCACCCCCCAACCCCTTACCCAATCCTCTGATCTACAAGCTGAGACAACTTTCAAGTCCGTGCATGCAATGCCACGCCCACAATCGTCCCCTCGCCGAAAGTTGAGCAATTGCATGCCTTAAAAGTGTCCTTTCGCCACTTTCCCCTGGCCCAATGCCCCCTCCCCAACCATTCCCACATAACCCATCCGATGACCTATAACCTACCACACGCCTATATATGTATGTCATGCCACGCCTACAAATAAGCGACGTCAATAACCAACAAAAACCCCAAAAAAACTAACACCGTACCCGATTTCTCATTCCCGTGACTTAAAGTAACAAAAAAAGCCTTTCAAAGCGTCTTTTCGGCACTTTCCTCTCACTCAATGCCCCTTCCCCACCCCCCAACCCCTTACCCAATCCTCTGATCTACAAGCTGAGACAACTTTCAAGTCCGTGCATGCAATGCCACGCCCACAATCGTCCCCTCGCCGAAAGTTGAGCAATTGCATGCCTTAAAAGTGTCCTTTCGCCACTTTCCCCTGGCCCAATGCCCCCTCCCCAACCATTCCCACATAACCCATCCGATGACCTATAACCTACCACACGCCTATATATGTATGTCATGCCACGCCTACAAATAAGCGACGTCAATAACCAACAAAAACCCCAAAAAAACTAACACCGTACCCGATTTCTCATTCCCGTGACTTAAAGTAACAAAAAAAGCCTTTCAAAGCGTCTTTTCGGCACTTTCCTCTCACTCAATGCCCCTTCCCCACCCCCCAACCCCTTACCCAATCCTCTGATCTACAAGCTGAGACAACTTTCAAGTCCGTGCATGCAATGCCACGCCCACAATCGTCCCCTCGCCGAAGGTAAGCTAATTCAATGCTTCCAAGTCACCTTTCGCCATTCTCCCCCGGCCCAATGCCCTCACCTTAACCATTCCCATATACCGCATAGGCGCATACGATGGCCTATAACCTTCTCTTTCTCCGATCTTGTTTTTTCATACACTTCCTTTTGCCTTTTCTTCTTTACTCTATATATTTCTCCTGGCTATGTTTAACCAATCATCGGCATAATAATCGTCTCTCTCATGTCTTTCCTCTCACCTCTATTATATCTATATATTTATTTCCTTTATGTCGCCTTTCCTTGGGTGTAAGCTATGATTTTTATTTTTCATTTTCTTCTTCCCTTTTCTTCGTTATTTGTAAACTCGCTCATCTGTCCTTAAGCACTTCTTCTAGGGAATGATGATCGCTACCGATTTCCACCCCTATTTTAATTCCTGTGCCTACTAGCTTCCCTTTATTATGTTTTTCTACTATAATATACGAGTAATCTATAATGGATTTCTCGTTTCTACTTACAATTTCACTAGTGTATTTATGTATGTCTTTATGTGAAAAGAGAGAGTTTGCGATCAATAGATAATTTATTAGGAAGAAATCCAGCAATCTCCTTCCGTTGGTGTTTAGAGTCATTTCTCCATGTATTCCTATGACTCCTTCCCATTTTTTCTTTTCATTTCCCCTTCTAGAACTTAAATCGCTGGCTATGATTATCTTCCCTTTTTTCCTGTCGCATACTTTTGTCCCAGAATTTACCTTCTCCTTCCTTCTTTTCGTCCTCGTTCGGTCCGTATGCTACGACTATTGTTTTGGTTTCCCCACATTTTCCTAATTCCACCTCTAGTATTTTTTTCCTTACTACTTATAACTCTCTGATATCATTTATTTTATTATTTTTCACCTCGCAAGCTACTCCTGCTCTTGGATTAATGATTTCTACTACCCCTCTGTATACCATAAGGTATCCATTATCTCATTTATTACATTTTTCACCTCTTTTATTTGTTTGTGTCAGTGCTAAAGTCCACATTAATTCTGTTTAAGCATTCAATAATTTCTAGTTCCTTTTCCTTTATTCCCCTCACATTGCACTTTGACTTTCCTGTCTTCTTCGTTCTGCTTTTTCTCGTGGCTACTTGTTTTTTCTTTAGCATTCTTCCCTTCTTCCTTGGATCTTTTTTGCTTTTGTTGCTATTTGATTGGTTTTATAGGATGAACTTGTGCTCTTCATTTAGGTCTCCAAAAGCTCGTTGTGTTCCCCTCGTTTGTCGAATTGTTAGGAATAGTGGTGTGTGATGTGGAAATTTTGCGTTGAGAGCGGATGTCGGTATTGGGATAATGGGGAGGTGTGTTAGATCCGGTATCGTTGAGAATCGCAGAATCTTCAGTTTTAATCTCACTGTTGCAGAGCAGTGGCAGAGGAAGTGTTCTGTATCTTCCTTTCAACATCACTTGGACAATCAATAAGTGTGAGTGTGAGACAAGTTTCAAGTCCGTGCATGCAATGCCACGCCCACAATCGTCCCCTCGCCGAAAGTTGAGCAATTGCATGCCTTAAAAGTGTCCTTTCGCCACTTTCCCCTGGCCCAATGCCCCCTCCCCAACCATTCCCACATAACCCATCCGATGACCTATAACCTACCACACGCCTATATATGTATGTCATGCCACGCCTACAAATAAGCGACGTCAATAACCAACAAAAACCCCAAAAAAACTAACACCGTACCCGATTTCTCATTCCCGTGACTTAAAGTAACAAAAAAAGCCTTTCAAAGCGTCTTTTCGGCACTTTCCTCTCACTCAATGCCCCTTCCCCACCCCCCAACCCCTTACCCAATCCTCTGATCTACAAGCTGAGACAACTTTCAAGTCCGTGCATGCAATGCCACGCCCACAATCGTCCCCTCGCCGAAAGTTGAGCAATTGCATGCCTTAAAAGTGTCCTTTCGCCACTTTCCCCTGGCCCAATGCCCCCTCCCCAACCATTCCCACATAACCCATCCGATGACCTATAACCTACCACACGCCTATATATGTATGTCATGCCACGCCTACAAATAAGCGACGTCAATAACCAACAAAAACCCCAAAAAAACTAACACCGTACCCGATTTCTCATTCCCGTGACTTAAAGTAACAAAAAAAGCCTTTCAAAGCGTCTTTTCGGCACTTTCCTCTCACTCAATGCCCCTTCCCCACCCCCCAACCCCTTACCCAATCCTCTGATCTACAAGCTGAGACAACTTTCAAGTCCGTGCATGCAATGCCACGCCCACAATCGTCCCCTCGCCGAAAGTTGAGCAATTGCATGCCTTAAAAGTGTCCTTTCGCCACTTTCCCCTGGCCCAATGCCCCCTCCCCAACCATTCCCACATAACCCATCCGATGACCTATAACCTACCACACGCCTATATATGTATGTCATGCCACGCCTACAAATAAGCGACGTCAATAACCAACAAAAACCCCAAAAAAACTAACACCGTACCCGATTTCTCATTCCCGTGACTTAAAGTAACAAAAAAAGCCTTTCAAAGCGTCTTTTCGGCACTTTCCTCTCACTCAATGCCCCTTCCCCACCCCCCAACCCCTTACCCAATCCTCTGATCTACAAGCTGAGACAACTTTCAAGTCCGTGCATGCAATGCCACGCCCACAATCGTCCCCTCGCCGAAAGTTGAGCAATTGCATGCCTTAAAAGTGTCCTTTCGCCACTTTCCCCTGGCCCAATGCCCCCTCCCCAACCATTCCCACATAACCCATCCGATGACCTATAACCTACCACACGCCTATATATGTATGTCATGCCACGCCTACAAATAAGCGACGTCAATAACCAACAAAAACCCCAAAAAAACTAACACCGTACCCGATTTCTCATTCCCGTGACTTAAAGTAACAAAAAAAGCCTTTCAAAGCGTCTTTTCGGCACTTTCCTCTCACTCAATGCCCCTTCCCCACCCCCCAACCCCTTACCCAATCCTCTGATCTACAAGCTGAGACAACTTTCAAGTCCGTGCATGCAATGCCACGCCCACAATCGTCCCCTCGCCGAAAGTTGAGCAATTGCATGCCTTAAAAGTGTCCTTTCGCCACTTTCCCCTGGCCCAATGCCCCCTCCCCAACCATTCCCACATAACCCATCCGATGACCTATAACCTACCACACGCCTATATATGTATGTCATGCCACGCCTACAAATAAGCGACGTCAATAACCAACAAAAACCCCAAAAAAACTAACACCGTACCCGATTTCTCATTCCCGTGACTTAAAGTAACAAAAAAAGCCTTTCAAAGCGTCTTTTCGGCACTTTCCTCTCACTCAATGCCCCTTCCCCACCCCCCAACCCCTTACCCAATCCTCTGATCTACAAGCTGAGACAACTTTCAAGTCCGTGCATGCAATGCCACGCCCACAATCGTCCCCTCGCCGAAAGTTGAGCAATTGCATGCCTTAAAAGTGTCCTTTCGCCACTTTCCCCTGGCCCAATGCCCCCTCCCCAACCATTCCCACATAACCCATCCGATGACCTATAACCTACCACACGCCTATATATGTATGTCATGCCACGCCTACAAATAAGCGACGTCAATAACCAACAAAAACCCCAAAAAAACTAACACCGTACCCGATTTCTCATTCCCGTGACTTAAAGTAACAAAAAAAGCCTTTCAAAGCGTCTTTTCGGCACTTTCCTCTCACTCAATGCCCCTTCCCCACCCCCCAACCCCTTACCCAATCCTCTGATCTACAAGCTGAGACAACTTTCAAGTCCGTGCATGCAATGCCACGCCCACAATCGTCCCCTCGCCGAAAGTTGAGCAATTGCATGCCTTAAAAGTGTCCTTTCGCCACTTTCCCCTGGCCCAATGCCCCCTCCCCAACCATTCCCACATAACCCATCCGATGACCTATAACCTACCACACGCCTATATATGTATGTCATGCCACGCCTACAAATAAGCGACGTCAATAACCAACAAAAACCCCAAAAAAACTAACACCGTACCCGATTTCTCATTCCCGTGACTTAAAGTAACAAAAAAAGCCTTTCAAAGCGTCTTTTCGGCACTTTCCTCTCACTCAATGCCCCTTCCCCACCCCCCAACCCCTTACCCAATCCTCTGATCTACAAGCTGAGACAACTTTCAAGTCCGTGCATGCAATGCCACGCCCACAATCGTCCCCTCGCCGAAAGTTGAGCAATTGCATGCCTTAAAAGTGTCCTTTCGCCACTTTCCCCTGGCCCAATGCCCCCTCCCCAACCATTCCCACATAACCCATCCGATGACCTATAACCTACCACACGCCTATATATGTATGTCATGCCACGCCTACAAATAAGCGACGTCAATAACCAACAAAAACCCCAAAAAAACTAACACCGTACCCGATTTCTCATTCCCGTGACTTAAAGTAACAAAAAAAGCCTTTCAAAGCGTCTTTTCGGCACTTTCCTCTCACTCAATGCCCCTTCCCCAGCCCCCAACCCCTTACCCAATCCTCTGATCTACAAGCTGAGACAACTTTCAAGTCCGTGCATGCAATGCCACGCCCACAATCGTCCCCTCGCCGAAAGTTGAGCAATTGCATGCCTTAAAAGTGTCCTTTCGCCACTTTCCCCTGGCCCAATGCCCCCTCCCCAACCATTCCCACATAACCCATCCGATGACCTATAACCTACCACACGCCTATATATGTATGTCATGCCACGCCTACAAATAAGCGACGTCAATAACCAACAAAAACCCCAAAAAAACTAACACCGTACCCGATTTCTCATTCCCGTGACTTAAAGTAACAAAAAAAGCCTTTCAAAGCGTCTTTTCGGCACTTTCCTCTCACTCAATGCCCCTTCCCCACCCCGCAACCCCTTACCCAATCCTCTGATCTACAAGCTGAGACAACTTTCAAGTCCGTGCATGCAATGCCACGCCCACAATCGTCCCCTCGCCGAAAGTTGAGCAATTGCATGCCTTAAAAGTGTCCTTTCGCCACTTTCCCCTGGCCCAATGCCCCCTCCCCAACCATTCCCACATAACCCATCCGATGACCTATAACCTACCACACGCCTATATATGTATGTCATGCCACGCCTACAAATAAGCGACGTCAATAACCAACAAAAACCCCAAAAAAACTAACACCGTACCCGATTTCTCATTCCCGTGACTTAAAGTAACAAAAAAAGCCTTTCAAAGCGTCTTTTCGGCACTTTCCTCTCACTCAATGCCCCTTCCCCACCCCCCAACCCCTTACCCAATCCTCTGATCTACAAGCTGAGACAACTTTCAAGTCCGTGCATGCAATGCCACGCCCACAATCGTCCCCTCGCCGAAAGTTGAGCAATTGCATGCCTTAAAAGTGTCCTTTCGCCACTTTCCCCTGGCCCAATGCCCCCTCCCCAACCATTCCCACATAACCCATCCGATGACCTATAACCTACCACACGCCTATATATGTATGTCATGCCACGCCTACAAATAAGCGACGTCAATAACCAACGAAAACCCCAAAAAAACTAACACCGTACCCGATTTCTCATTCCCGTGACTTAAAGTAACAAAAAAAGCCTTTCAAAGCGTCTTTTCGGCACTTTCCTCTCACTCAATGCCCCTTCCCCACCCCCCAACCCCTTACCCAATCCTCTGATCTACAAGCTGAGACAACTTTCAAGTCCGTGCATGCAATGCCACGCCCACAATCGTCCCCTCGCCGAAAGTTGAGCAATTGCATGCCTTAAAAGTGTCCTTTCGCCACTTTCCCCTGGCCCAATGCCCCCTCCCCAACCATTCCCACATAACCCATCCGATGACCTATAACCTACCACACGCCTATATATGTATGTCATGCCACGCCTACAAATAAGCGACGTCAATAACCAACAAAAACCCCAAAAAAACTAACACCGTACCCGATTTCTCATTCCCGTGACTTAAAGTAACAAAAAAAGCCTTTCAAAGCGTCTTTTCGGCACTTTCCTCTCACTCAATGCCCCTTCCCCACCCCCCAACCCCTTACCCAATCCTCTGATCTACAAGCTGAGACAACTTTCAAGTCCGTGCATGCAATGCCACGCCCACAATCGTCCCCTCGCCGAAAGTTGAGCAATTGCATGCCTTAAAAGTGTCCTTTCGCCACTTTCCCCTGGCCCAATGCCCCCTCCCCAACCATTCCCACATAACCCATCCGATGACCTATAACCTACCACACGCCTATATATGTATGTCATGCCACGCCTACAAATAAGCGACGTCAATAACCAACAAAAACCCCAAAAAAACTAACACCGTACCCGATTTCTCATTCCCGTGACTTAAAGTAACAAAAAAAGCCTTTCAAAGCGTCTTTTCGGCACTTTCCTCTCACTCAATGCCCCTTCCCCACCCCCCAACCCCTTACCCAATCCTCTGATCTACAAGCTGAGACAACTTTCAAGTCCGTGCATGCAATGCCACGCCCACAATCGTCCCCTCGCCGAAAGTTGAGCAATTGCATGCCTTAAAAGTGTCCTTTCGCCACTTTCCCCTGGCCCAATGCCCCCTCCCCAACCATTCCCACATAACCCATCCGATGACCTATAACCTACCACACGCCTATATATGTATGTCATGCCACGCCTACAAATAAGCGACGTCAATAACCAACAAAAACCCCAAAAAAACTAACACCGTACCCGATTTCTCATTCCCGTGACTTAAAGTAACAAAAAAAGCCTTTCAAAGCGTCTTTTCGGCACTTTCCTCTCACTCAATGCCCCTTCCCCACCCCCCAACCCCTTACCCAATCCTCTGATCTACAAGCTGAGACAACTTTCAAGTCCGTGCATGCAATGCCACGCCCACAATCGTCCCCTCGCCGAAAGTTGAGCAATTGCATGCCTTAAAAGTGTCCTTTCGCCACTTTCCCCTGGCCCAATGCCCCCTCCCCAACCATTCCCACATAACCCATCCGATGACCTATAACCTACCACACGCCTATATATGTATGTCATGCCACGCCTACAAATAAGCGACGTCAATAACCAACAAAAACCCCAAAAAAACTAACACCGTACCCGATTTCTCATTCCCGTGACTTAAAGTAACAAAAAAAGCCTTTCAAAGCGTCTTTTCGGCACTTTCCTCTCACTCAATGCCCCTTCCCCAGCCCCCAACCCCTTACCCAATCCTCTGATCTACAAGCTGAGACAACTTTCAAGTCCGTGCATGCAATGCCACGCCCACAATCGTCCCCTCGCCGAAAGTTGAGCAATTGCATGCCTTAAAAGTGTCCTTTCGCCACTTTCCCCTGGCCCAATGCCCCCTCCCCAACCATTCCCACATAACCCATCCGATGACCTATAACCTACCACACGCCTATATATGTATGTCATGCCACGCCTACAAATAAGCGACGTCAATAACCAACAAAAACCCCAAAAAAACTAACACCGTACCCGATTTCTCATTCCCGTGACTTAAAGTAACAAAAAAAGCCTTTCAAAGCGTCTTTTCGGCACTTTCCTCTCACTCAATGCCCCTTCCCCACCCCCCAACCCCTTACCCAATCCTCTGATCTACAAGCTGAGACAACTTTCAAGTCCGTGCATGCAATGCCACGCCCACAATCGTCCCCTCGCCGAAAGTTGAGCAATTGCATGCCTTAAAAGTGTCCTTTCGCCACTTTCCCCTGGCCCAATGCCCCCTCCCCAACCATTCCCACATAACCCATCCGATGACCTATAACCTACCACACGCCTATATATGTATGTCATGCCACGCCTACAAATAAGCGACGTCAATAACCAACAAAAACCCCAAAAAAACTAACACCGTACCCGATTTCTCATTCCCGTGACTTAAAGTAACAAAAAAAGCCTTTCAAAGCGTCTTTTCGGCACTTTCCTCTCACTCAATGCCCCTTCCCCACCCCCCAACCCCTTACCCAATCCTCTGATCTACAAGCTGAGACAACTTTCAAGTCCGTGCATGCAATGCCACGCCCACAATCGTCCCCTCGCCGAAAGTTGAGCAATTGCATGCCTTAAAAGTGTCCTTTCGCCACTTTCCCCTGGCCCAATGCCCCCTCCCCAACCATTCCCACATAACCCATCCGATGACCTATAACCTACCACACGCCTATATATGTATGTCATGCCACGCCTACAAATAAGCGACGTCAATAACCAACAAAAACCCCAAAAAAACTAACACCGTACCCGATTTCTCATTCCCGTGACTTAAAGTAACAAAAAAAGCCTTTCAAAGCGTCTTTTCGGCACTTTCCTCTCACTCAATGCCCCTTCCCCACCCGCCAACCCCTTACCCAATCCTCTGATCTACAAGCTGAGACAACTTTCAAGTCCGTGCATGCAATGCCACGCCCACAATCGTCCCCTCGCCGAAAGTTGAGCAATTGCATGCCTTAAAAGTGTCCTTTCGCCACTTTCCCCTGGCCCAATGCCCCCTCCCCAACCATTCCCACATAACCCATCCGATGACCTATAACCTACCACACGCCTATATATGTATGTCATGCCACGCCTACAAATAAGCGACGTCAATAACCAACAAAAACCCCAAAAAAACTAACACCGTACCCGATTTCTCATTCCCGTGACTTAAAGTAACAAAAAAAGCCTTTCAAAGCGTCTTTTCGGCACTTTCCTCTCACTCAATGCCCCTTCCCCACCCCCCAACCCCTTACCCAATCCTCTGATCTACAAGCTGAGACAACTTTCAAGTCCGTGCATGCAATGCCACGCCCACAATCGTCCCCTCGCCGAAAGTTGAGCAATTGCATGCCTTAAAAGTGTCCTTTCGCCACTTTCCCCTGGCCCAATGCCCCCTCCCCAACCATTCCCACATAACCCATCCGATGACCTATAACCTACCACACGCCTATATATGTATGTCATGCCACGCCTACAAATAAGCGACGTCAATAACCAACAAAAACCCCAAAAAAACTAACACCGTACCCGATTTCTCATTCCCGTGACTTAAAGTAACAAAAAAAGCCTTTCAAAGCGTCTTTTCGGCACTTTCCTCTCACTCAATGCCCCTTCCCCACCCCCCAACCCCTTACCCAATCCTCTGATCTACAAGCTGAGACAACTTTCAAGTCCGTGCATGCAATGCCACGCCCACAATCGTCCCCTCGCCGAAAGTTGAGCAATTGCATGCCTTAAAAGTGTCCTTTCGCCACTTTCCCCTGGCCCAATGCCCCCTCCCCAACCATTCCCACATAACCCATCCGATGACCTATAACCTACCACACGCCTATATATGTATGTCATGCCACGCCTACAAATAAGCGACGTCAATAACCAACAAAAACCCCAAAAAAACTAACACCGTACCCGATTTCTCATTCCCGTGACTTAAAGTAACAAAAAAAGCCTTTCAAAGCGTCTTTTCGGCACTTTCCTCTCACTCAATGCCCCTTCCCCACCCCCCAACCCCTTACCCAATCCTCTGATCTACAAGCTGAGACAACTTTCAAGTCCGTGCATGCAATGCCACGCCCACAATCGTCCCCTCGCCGAAAGTTGAGCAATTGCATGCCTTAAAAGTGTCCTTTCGCCACTTTCCCCTGGCCCAATGCCCCCTCCCCAACCATTCCCACATAACCCATCCGATGACCTATAACCTACCACACGCCTATATATGTATGTCATGCCACGCCTACAAATAAGCGACGTCAATAACCAACAAAAACCCCAAAAAAACTAACACCGTACCCGATTTCTCATTCCCGTGACTTAAAGTAACAAAAAAAGCCTTTCAAAGCGTCTTTTCGGCACTTTCCTCTCACTCAATGCCCCTTCCCCACCCCGCAACCCCTTACCCAATCCTCTGATCTACAAGCTGAGACAACTTTCAAGTCCGTGCATGCAATGCCACGCCCACAATCGTCCCCTCGCCGAAAGTTGAGCAATTGCATGCCTTAAAAGTGTCCTTTCGCCACTTTCCCCTGGCCCAATGCCCCCTCCCCAACCATTCCCACATAACCCATCCGATGACCTATAACCTACCACACGCCTATATATGTATGTCATGCCACGCCTACAAATAAGCGACGTCAATAACCAACAAAAACCCCAAAAAAACTAACACCGTACCCGATTTCTCATTCCCGTGACTTAAAGTAACAAAAAAAGCCTTTCAAAGCGTCTTTTCGGCACTTTCCTCTCACTCAATGCCCCTTCCCCACCCCCCAACCCCTTACCCAATCCTCTGATCTACAAGCTGAGACAACTTTCAAGTCCGTGCATGCAATGCCACGCCCACAATCGTCCCCTCGCCGAAAGTTGAGCAATTGCATGCCTTAAAAGTGTCCTTTCGCCACTTTCCCCTGGCCCAATGCCCCCTCCCCAACCATTCCCACATAACCCATCCGATGACCTATAACCTACCACACGCCTATATATGTATGTCATGCCACGCCTACAAATAAGCGACGTCAATAACCAACAAAAACCCCAAAAAAACTAACACCGTACCCGATTTCTCATTCCCGTGACTTAAAGTAACAAAAAAAGCCTTTCAAAGCGTCTTTTCGGCACTTTCCTCTCACTCAATGCCCCTTCCCCACCCCCCAACCCCTTACCCAATCCTCTGATCTACAAGCTGAGACAACTTTCAAGTCAGTGCATGCAATGCCACGCCCACAAACGTCCCCTCGCCGAAAGTTGAGCAATTGCATGCCTTAAAAGTGTCCTTTCGCCACTTTCCCCTGGCCCAATGCCCCCTCCCCAACCATTCCCACATAACCCATCCGATGACCTATAACCTACCACACGCCTATATATGTATGTCATGCCACGCCTACAAATAAGCGACGTCAATAACCAACAAAAACCCCAAAAAAACTAACACCGTACCCGATTTCTCATTCCCGTGACTTAAAGTAACAAAAAAAGCCTTTCAAAGCGTCTTTTCGGCACTTTCCTCTCACTCAATGCCCCTTCCCCACCCCCCAACCCCTTACCCAATCCTCTGATCTACAAGCTGAGACAACTTTCAAGTCCGTGCATGCAATGCCACGCCCACAATCGTCCCCTCGCCGAAAGTTGAGCAATTGCATGCCTTAAAAGTGTCCTTTCGCCACTTTCCCCTGGCCCAATGCCCCCTCCCCAACCATTCCCACATAACCCATCCGATGACCTATAACCTACCACACGCCTATATATGTATGTCATGCCACGCCTACAAATAAGCGACGTCAATAACCAACAAAAACCCCAAAAAAACTAACACCGTACCCGATTTCTCATTCCCGTGACTTAAAGTAACAAAAAAAGCCTTTCAAAGCGTCTTTTCGGCACTTTCCTCTCACTCAATGCCCCTTCCCCACCCCCCAACCCCTTACCCAATCCTCTGATCTACAAGCTGAGACAACTTTCAAGTCCGTGCATGCAATGCCACGCCCACAATCGTCCCCTCGCCGAAAGTTGAGCAATTGCATGCCTTAAAAGTGTCCTTTCGCCACTTTCCCCTGGCCCAATGCCCCCTCCCCAACCATTCCCACATAACCCATCCGATGACCTATAACCTACCACACGCCTATATATGTATGTCATGCCACGCCTACAAATAAGCGACGTCAATAACCAACAAAAACCCCAAAAAAACTAACACCGTACCCGATTGCTCATTCCCGTGACTTAAAGTAACAAAAAAAGCCTTTCAAAGCGTCTTTTCGGCACTTTCCTCTCACTCAATGCCCCTTCCCCACCTCCCAACCCCTTACCCAATCCTCTGATCTACAAGCTGAGACAACTTTCAAGTCCGTGCATGCAATGCCACGCCCACAATCGTCCCCTCGCCGAAGGTAAGCAAATTCAATGCTTCCAAGTCACCTTTCGCCATTCTCCCCCGGCCCAATGCCCTCACCTTAACCATTCCCATATACCGCATAGGCGCATACGATGGCCTATAACCTTCTCTTTCTCCGATCTTGTTTTTTCATACACTTCCTTTTGCCTTTTCTTCTTTACTCTATATATTTCTCCTGGCTATGTTTAACCAATCATCGGCATAATAATCGTCTCTCTCATGTCTTTTCTCTCACCTCTATTATATCTACATATTTATTTCCTTTATGTCGCCTTTCCTTGGGTGTAAGCTATGATTTTTATTTTTCATTTTCTTCTTCCCTTTTCTTCGTTATTTGTAAACTCGCTCATCTGTCCTTAAGCACTTCTTCTAGGGAATGATGATCGCTACCGATTTCCACCCCTATTTTAATTCCTGTGTCTACTAGCTCCCCTTTATTATGTTTTTCTACTATAATATACGAGTAATCTGTAATGGATTTACTTAGAATTTCACTAGTGTATTTATGTATGTCTTTATGTGAAAAGAGAGAGTTTGCGATCAATAGGTAATTTATTAGGAAGAAATCCAGTAATCTCCTTCCGTTGGTGTTTAGAGTCATTTCTCCATGTATTCCTATGACTCCTTTCCTTTTTTCTTTTCATTTCCCCTTCTAGAACTTAAATCGCTGGCTATGATTATCTTCCCTTTTTTCCTGTCGCATACTTCTGTCCCATAATTTATCTTTTTCTTCCTTCTTTTCGTCCTCGTTCGGTCCGTATGCTACGACTATTGTTTTGGTTTCTCCGCATTTTCCTAATTCCACCTCTAGTATTTTTTCCCTTACTACTTATAACTCTCTGATATCATTTATTTTATTATTTTTCACCTCGCAAGCTACTCCTGCTCTTGGATTAGTGCTTTCTACTACCCCTCTGTATATCATAAGGTATCCATTATCTCATTTATTACATTTTTCACCTCTTTTATTTGTTTGTGTCAGTGCTAAAGTCCACATTAATTCTGTTTAAGCATTCAATAATTTCTAGTTCCTTTTCCTTTATTCCCCTCACATTGCACTTTGACTTTCCTGTCTTCTTCGTTCTGCTTTTTCTCGTGGCTACTTGTTTTTTCTTTAGCATTCTTCCCTTCTTCCTTGGATCTTTTTTGCTTTTGTTGCTATTTGATTGGTTTTATAAGATGAACTTGTGCTCTTTATTAAGGTCTCCAAAAGCTCGTTGTGTTCCCCTCGTTTGTCGAATTGTTAGGAATAGTGGTGTGTGATGTGGAAATTTTGCGTTGAGAGCGGATGTCGGTATTGGGATAATGGGGAGGTGTGTTAGATCCGGTATCGTTGAGAATCGCAGAATCTTCAGTTTTAATCTCACTGTTGCAGAGCAGTGGCAGAGGAAGTGTTCTGTATCTTCCTTTCAACATCACTTGGACAATCAATAAGTGTGAGTGTGAGACAAGTTTCAAGTCCGTGCATGCAATGCCACGCCCACAATCGTCCCCTCGCCGAAAGTTGAGCAATTGCATGCCTTAAAAGTGTCCTTTCGCCACTTTCCCCTGGCCCAATGCCCCCTCCCCAACCATTCCCACATAACCCATCCGATGACCTATAACCTACCACACGCCTATATATGTATGTCATGCCACGCCTACAAATAAGCGACGTCAATAACCAACAAAAACCCCAAAAAAACTAACACCGTACCCGATTTCTCATTCCCGTGACTTAAAGTAACAAAAAAAGCCTTTCAAAGCGTCTTTTCGGCACTTTCCTCTCACTCAATGCCCCTTCCCCAGTCCCCAACCCCTTACCCAATCCTCTGATCTACAAGCTGAGACAACTTTCAAGTCCGTGCATGCAATGCCACGCCCACAATCGTCCCCTCGCCGAAAGTTGAGCAATTGCATGCCTTAAAAGTGTCCTTTCGCCACTTTCCCCTGGCCCAATGCCCCCTCCCCAACCATTCCCACATAACCCATCCGATGACCTATAACCTACCACACGCCTATATATGTATGTCATGCCACGCCTACAAATAAGCGACGTCAATAACCAACAAAAACCCCAAAAAAACTAACACCGTACCCGATTTCTCATTCCCGTGACTTAAAGTAACAAAAAAAGCCTTTCAAAGCGTCTTTTCGGCACTTTCCTCTCACTCAATGCCCCTTCCCCACCCCCCAACCCCTTACCCAATCCTCTGATCTACAAGCTGAGACAACTTTCAAGTCCGTGCATGCAATGCCACGCCCACAATCGTCCCCTCGCCGAAAGTTGAGCAATTGCATGCCTTAAAAGTGTCCTTTCGCCACTTTCCCCTGGCCCAATGCCCCCTCCCCAACCATTCCCACATAACCCATCCGATGACCTATAACCTACCACACGCCTATATATGTATGTCATGCCACGCCTACAAATAAGCGACGTCAATAACCAACAAAAACCCCAAAAAAACTAACACCGTACCCGATTTCTCATTCCCGTGACTTAAAGTAACAAAAAAAGCCTTTCAAAGCGTCTTTTCGGCACTTTCCTCTCACTCAATGCCCCTTCCCCACCCCCCAACCCCTTACCCAATCCTCTGATCTACAAGCTGAGACAACTTTCAAGTCCGTGCATGCAATGCCACGCCCACAATCGTCCCCTCGCCGAAAGTTGAGCAATTGCATGCCTTAAAAGTGTCCTTTCGCCACTTTCCCCTGGCCCAATGCCCCCTCCCCAACCATTCCCACATAACCCATCCGATGACCTATAACCTACCACACGCCTATATATGTATGTCATGCCACGCCTACAAATAAGCGACGTCAATAACCAACGAAAACCCCAAAAAAACTAACACCGTACCCGATTTCTCATTCCCGTGACTTAAAGTAACAAAAAAAGCCTTTCAAAGCGTCTTTTCGGCACTTTCCTCTCACTCAATGCCCCTTCCCCACCCCCCAACCCCTTACCCAATCCTCTGATCTACAAGCTGAGACAACTTTCAAGTCCGTGCATGCAATGCCACGCCCACAATCGTCCCCTCGCCGAAAGTTGAGCAATTGCATGCCTTAAAAGTGTCCTTTCGCCACTTTCCCCTGGCCCAATGCCCCCTCCCCAACCATTCCCACATAACCCATCCGATGACCTATAACCTACCACACGCCTATATATGTATGTCATGCCACGCCTACAAATAAGCGACGTCAATAACCAACAAAAACCCCAAAAAAACTAACACCGTACCCGATTTCTCATTCCCGTGACTTAAAGTAACAAAAAAAGCCTTTCAAAGCGTCTTTTCGGCACTTTCCTCTCACTCAATGCCCCTTCCCCACCCCCCAACCCCTTACCCAATCCTCTGATCTACAAGCTGAGACAACTTTCAAGTCCGTGCATGCAATGCCACGCCCACAATCGTCCCCTCGCCGAAAGTTGAGCAATTGCATGCCTTAAAAGTGTCCTTTCGCCACTTTCCCCTGGCCCAATGCCCCCTCCCCAACCATTCCCACATAACCCATCCGATGACCTATAACCTACCACACGCCTATATATGTATGTCATGCCACGCCTACAAATAAGCGACGTCAATAACCAACAAAAACCCCAAAAAAACTAACACCGTACCCGATTTCTCATTCCCGTGACTTAAAGTAACAAAAAAAGCCTTTCAAAGCGTCTTTTCGGCACTTTCCTCTCACTCAATGCCCCTTCCCCACCCCCCAACCCCTTACCCAATCCTCTGATCTACAAGCTGAGACAACTTTCAAGTCCGTGCATGCAATGCCACGCCCACAATCGTCCCCTCGCCGAAAGTTGAGCAATTGCATGCCTTAAAAGTGTCCTTTCGCCACTTTCCCCTGGCCCAATGCCCCCTCCCCAACCATTCCCACATAACCCATCCGATGACCTATAACCTACCACACGCCTATATATGTATGTCATGCCACGCCTACAAATAAGCGACGTCAATAACCAACAAAAACCCCAAAAAAACTAACACCGTACCCGATTTCTCATTCCCGTGACTTAAAGTAACAAAAAAAGCCTTTCAAAGCGTCTTTTCGGCACTTTCCTCTCACTCAATGCCCCTTCCCCACCCCCCAACCCCTTACCCAATCCTCTGATCTACAAGCTGAGACAACTTTCAAGTCCGTGCATGCAATGCCACGCCCACAATCGTCCCCTCGCCGAAAGTTGAGCAATTGCATGCCTTAAAAGTGTCCTTTCGCCACTTTCCCCTGGCCCAATGCCCCCTCCCCAACCATTCCCACATAACCCATCCGATGACCTATAACCTACCACACGCCTATATATGTATGTCATGCCACGCCTACAAATAAGCGACGTCAATAACCAACGAAAACCCCAAAAAAACTAACACCGTACCCGATTTCTCATTCCCGTGACTTAAAGTAACAAAAAAAGCCTTTCAAAGCGTCTTTTCGGCACTTTCCTCTCACTCAATGCCCCTTCCCCACCCCCCAACCCCTTACCCAATCCTCTGATCTACAAGCTGAGACAACTTTCAAGTCCGTGCATGCAATGCCACGCCCACAATCGTCCCCTCGCCGAAAGTTGAGCAATTGCATGCCTTAAAAGTGTCCTTTCGCCACTTTCCCCTGGCCCAATGCCCCCTCCCCAACCATTCCCACATAACCCATCCGATGACCTATAACCTACCACACGCCTATATATGTATGTCATGCCACGCCTACAAATAAGCGACGTCAATAACCAACGAAAACCCCAAAAAAACTAACACCGTACCCGATTTCTCATTCCCGTGACTTAAAGTAACAAAAAAAGCCTTTCAAAGCGTCTTTTCGGCACTTTCCTCTCACTCAATGCCCCTTCCCCACCCCCCAACCCCTTACCCAATCCTCTGATCTACAAGCTGAGACAACTTTCAAGTCCGTGCATGCAATGCCACGCCCACAATCGTCCCCTCGCCGAAAGTTGAGCAATTGCATGCCTTAAAAGTGTCCTTTCGCCACTTTCCCCTGGCCCAATGCCCCCTCCCCAACCATTCCCACATAACCCATCCGATGACCTATAACCTACCACACGCCTATATATGTATGCCATGCCACGCCTACAAATAAGCGACGTCAATAACCAACAAAAACCCCAAAAAAACTAACACCGTACCCGATTTCTCATTCCCGTGACTTAAAGTAACAAAAAAAGCCTTTCAAAGCGTCTTTTCGGCACTTTCCTCTCACTCAATGCCCCTTCCCCACCCCCCAACCCCTTACCCAATCCTCTGATCTACAAGCTGAGACAACTTTCAAGTCCGTGCATGCAATGCCACGCCCACAATCGTCCCCTCGCCGAAAGTTGAGCAATTGCATGCCTTAAAAGTGTCCTTTCGCCACTTTCCCCTGGCCCAATGCCCCCTCCCCAACCATTCCCACATAACCCATCCGATGACCTATAACCTACCACACGCCTATATATGTATGTCATGCCACGCCTACAAATAAGCGACGTCAATAACCAACAAAAACCCCAAAAAAACTAACACCGTACCCGATTTCTCATTCCCGTGACTTAAAGTAACAAAAAAAGCCTTTCAAAGCGTCTTTTCGGCACTTTCCTCTCACTCAATGCCCCTTCCCCACCCCCCAACCCCTTACCCAATCCTCTGATCTACAAGCTGAGACAACTTTCAAGTCCGTGCATGCAATGCCACGCCCACAATCGTCCCCTCGCCGAAAGTTGAGCAATTGCATGCCTTAAAAGTGTCCTTTCGCCACTTTCCCCTGGCCCAATGCCCCCTCCCCAACCATTCCCACATAACCCATCCGATGACCTATAACCTACCACACGCCTATATATGTATGTCATGCCACGCCTACAAATAAGCGACGTCAATAACCAACAAAAACCCCAAAAAAACTAACACCGTACCCGATTTCTCATTCCCGTGACTTAAAGTAACAAAAAAAGCCTTTCAAAGCGTCTTTTCGGCACTTTCCTCTCACTCAATGCCCCTTCCCCACCCCCCAACCCCTTACCCAATCCTCTGATCTACAAGCTGAGACAACTTTCAAGTCCGTGCATGCAATGCCACGCCCACAATCGTCCCCTCGCCGAAAGTTGAGCAATTGCATGCCTTAAAAGTGTCCTTTCGCCACTTTCCCCTGGCCCAATGCCCCCTCCCCAACCATTCCCACATAACCCATCCGATGACCTATAACCTACCACACGCCTATATATGTATGTCATGCCACGCCTACAAATAAGCGACGTCAATAACCAACAAAAACCCCAAAAAAACTAACACCGTACCCGATTTCTCATTCCCGTGACTTAAAGTAACAAAAAAAGCCTTTCAAAGCGTCTTTTCGGCACTTTCCTCTCACTCAATGCCCCTTCCCCACCTCCCAACCCCTTACCCAATCCTCTGATCTACAAGCTGAGACAACTTTCAAGTCCGTGCATGCAATGCCACGCCCACAATCGTCCCCTCGCCGAAAGTTGAGCAATTGCATGCCTTAAAAGTGTCCTTTCGCCACTTTCCCCTGGCCCAATGCCCCCTCCCCAACCATTCCCACATAACCCATCCGATGACCTATAACCTACCACACGCCTATATATGTATGTCATGCCACGCCTACAAATAAGCGACGTCAATAACCAACAAAAACCCCAAAAAAACTAACACCGTACCCGATTTCTCATTCCCGTGACTTAAAGTAACAAAAAAAGCCTTTCAAAGCGTCTTTTCGGCACTTTCCTCTCACTCAATGCCCCTTCCCCACCCCCCAAGCCCTTACCCAATCCTCTGATCTACAAGCTGAGACAACTTTCAAGTCCGTGCATGCAATGCCACGCCCACAATCGTCCCCTCGCCGAAAGTTGAGCAATTGCATGCCTTAAAAGTGTCCTTTCGCCACTTTCCCCTGGCCCAATGCCCCCTCCCCAACCATTCCCACATAACCCATCCGATGACCTATAACCTACCACACGCCTATATATGTATGTCATGCCACGCCTACAAATAAGCGACGTCAATAACCAACAAAAACCCCAAAAAAACTAACACCGTACCCGATTTCTCATTCCCGTGACTTAAAGTAACAAAAAAAGCCTTTCAAAGCGTCTTTTCGGCACTTTCCTCTCACTCAATGCCCCTTCCCCACCCGCCAACCCCTTACCCAATCCTCTGATCTACAAGCTGAGACAACTTTCAAGTCCGTGCATGCAATGCCACGCCCACAATCGTCCCCTCGCCGAAAGTTGAGCAATTGCATGCCTTAAAAGTGTCCTTTCGCCACTTTCCCCTGGCCCAATGCCCCCTCCCCAACCATTCCCACATAACCCATCCGATGACCTATAACCTACCACACGCCTATATATGTATGTCATGCCACGCCTACAAATAAGCGACGTCAATAACCAACAAAAACCCCAAAAAAACTAACACCGTACCCGATTTCTCATTCCCGTGACTTAAAGTAACAAAAAAAGCCTTTCAAAGCGTCTTTTCGGCACTTTCCTCTCACTCAATGCCCCTTCCCCACCCCCCAACCCCTTACCCAATCCTCTGATCTACAAGCTGAGACAACTTTCAAGTCCGTGCATGCAATGCCACGCCCACAATCGTCCCCTCGCCGAAAGTTGAGCAATTGCATGCCTTAAAAGTGTCCTTTCGCCACTTTCCCCTGGCCCAATGCCCCCTCCCCAACCATTCCCACATAACCCATCCGATGACCTATAACCTACCACACGCCTATATATGTATGTCATGCCACGCCTACAAATAAGCGACGTCAATAACCAACAAAAACCCCAAAAAAACTAACACCGTACCCGATTTCTCATTCCCGTGACTTAAAGTAACAAAAAAAGCCTTTCAAAGCGTCTTTTCGGCACTTTCCTCTCACTCAATGCCCCTTCCCCACCCCCCAACCCCTTACCCAATCCTCTGATCTACAAGCTGAGACAACTTTCAAGTCCGTGCATGCAATGCCACGCCCACAATCGTCCCCTCGCCGAAGGTAAGCTAATTCAATGCTTCCAAGTCACCTTTCGCCATTCTCCCCCGGCCCAATGCCCTCACCTTAACCATTCCCATATACCGCATAGGCGCATACGATGGCCTATAACCTTCTCTTTCTCCGATCTTGTTTTTTCATACACTTCCTTTTGCCTTTTCTTCTTTACTCTATATATTTCTCCTGGCTATGTTTAACCAATCATCGGCATAATAATCGTCTCTCTCATGTCTTTTCTCTCACCTCTATTATATCTACATATTTATTTCCTTTATGTCGCCTTTCCTTGGGTGTAAGCTATGATTTTTATTTTTCATTTTCTTCTTCCCTTTTCTTCGTTATTTGTAAACTCGCTCATCTGTCCTTAAGCACTTCTTCTAGGGAATGATGATCGCTACCGATTTCCACCCCTATTTTAATTCCTGTGCCTACTAGCTTCCCTTTATTATGTTTTTCTACTATAATATACGAGTAATCTATAATGGATTTCTCGTTTCTACTTACAATTTCACTAGTGTATTTATGTATGTCTTTATGTGAAAAGGGAGAGTTTGCGATCAATAGGTAATTTATTAGGAAGAAATCCAGTAATCTCCTTCCGTTGGTGTTTAGTGTCGTTTCTCCATGTATTCCTATGACTCCTTTCCTTTTTTCTTTTCATTTCCCCTTCTAGAACTTAAATCGCTGGCTATGATTATCTTCCCTTTTTTCCTGTCGCATACTTCTGTCCCATAATTTATCTTTTTCTTCCTTCTTTTCGTCCTCGTTCGGTCCGTATGCTACGACTATTGTTTTGGTTTCTCCGCATTTTCCTAATTCCACCTCTAGTATTTTTTCCCTTACTACTTATAACTCTCTGATATCATTTATTTTATTATTTTTCACCTCGCAAGCTACTCCTGCTCTTGGATTAGTGCTTTCTA
Organism: Blera fallax; assembly: GCA_946965025.1. Lineage (NCBI taxonomy): Eukaryota > Metazoa > Arthropoda > Insecta > Diptera > Syrphidae > Blera > Blera fallax. The sequence continues at coordinate 104,584 of CAMPTQ010000035.1, forward strand.
CTACCCCTCTGTATATCATAAGGTATCCATTATCTCATTTATTACATTTTTCACCTCTTTTATTTGTTTGTGTCAGTGCTAAAATCCACATTAATTCTGTTCATTCAATAATTTCTAGTTCCTTTTCCTTTATTCCCCTCACATTGCACTTTGACTTTCCTGTCTTCTTCGTTCTGCTTTTTCTCGTGGCTACTTGTTTTTTCTTTAGCATTCTTCCCTTCTTCCTTGGATCTTTTTTGCTTTTGTTGCTATTTGATTGGTTTTATAGGATGAACTTGTGCTCTTCATTTAGGTCTCCAAAAGCTCGTTGTGTTCCCCTCGTTTGTCGAATTGTTAGGAATAGTGGTGTGTGATGTGGAAATTTTGCGTTGAGAGCGGATGTCGGTATTGGGATAATGGGGAGGTGTGTTAGATCCGGTATCGTTGAGAATCGCAGAATCTTCAGTTTTAATCTCACTGTTGCAGAGCAGTGGCAGAGGAAGTGTTCTGTATCTTCCTTTCAACATCACTTGGACAATCAATAAGTGTGAGTGTGAGACAAGTTTCAATTCCGTGCATGCAATGCCACGCCCACAATCGTCCCCTCGCCGAAAGTTGAGCAATTGCATGCCTTAAAAGTGTCCTTTCGCCACTTTCCCCTGGCCCAATGCCCCCTCCCCAACCATTCCCACATAACCCATCCGATGACCTATAACCTACCACACGCCTATATATGTATGTCATGCCACGCCTACAAATAAGCGACGTCAATAACCAACAAAAACCCCAAAAAAACTAACACCGTACCCGATTTCTCATTCCCGTGACTTAAAGTAACAAAAAAAGCCTTTCAAAGCGTCTTTTCGGCACTTTCCTCTCACTCAATGCCCCTTCCCCACCCCCCAACCCCTTACCCAATCCTCTGATCTACAAGCTGAGACAACTTTCAAGTCCGTGCATGCAATGCCACGCCCACAATCGTCCCCTCGCCGAAAGTTGAGCAATTGCATGCCTTAAAAGTGTCCTTTCGCCACTTTCCCCTGGCCCAATGCCCCCTCCCCAACCATTCCCACATAACCCATCCGATGACCTATAACCTACCACACGCCTATATATGTATGTCATGCCACGCCTACAAATAAGCGACGTCAATAACCAACAAAAACCCCAAAAAAACTAACACCGTACCCGATTTCTCATTCCCGTGACTTAAAGTAACAAAAAAAGCCTTTCAAAGCGTCTTTTCGGCACTTTCCTCTCACTCAATGCCCCTTCCCCACCCCCCAACCCCTTACCCAATCCTCTGATCTACAAGCTGAGACAACTTTCAAGTCCGTGCATGCAATGCCACGCCCACAATCGTCCCCTCGCCGAAAGTTGAGCAATTGCATGCCTTAAAAGTGTCCTTTCGCCACTTTCCCCTGGCCCAATGCCCCCTCCCCAACCATTCCCACATAACCCATCCGATGACCTATAACCTACCACACGCCTATATATGTATGTCATGCCACGCCTACAAATAAGCGACGTCAATAACCAACAAAAACCCCAAAAAAACTAACACCGTACCCGATTTCTCATTCCCGTGACTTAAAGTAACAAAAAAAGCCTTTCAAAGCGTCTTTTCGGCACTTTCCTCTCACTCAATGCCCCTTCCCCACCCCCCAACCCCTTACCCAATCCTCTGATCTACAAGCTGAGACAACTTTCAAGTCCGTGCATGCAATGCCACGCCCACAATCGTCCCCTCGCCGAAAGTTGAGCAATTGCATGCCTTAAAAGTGTCCTTTCGCCACTTTCCCCTGGCCCAATGCCCCCTCCCCAACCATTCCCACATAACCCATCCGATGACCTATAACCTACCACACGCCTATATATGTATGTCATGCCACGCCTACAAATAAGCGACGTCAATAACCAACAAAAACCCCAAAAAAACTAACACCGTACCCGATTTCTCATTCCCGTGACTTAAAGTAACAAAAAAAGCCTTTCAAAGCGTCTTTTCGGCACTTTCCTCTCACTCAATGCCCCTTCCCCACCCCCCAACCCCTTACCCAATCCTCTGATCTACAAGCTGAGACAACTTTCAAGTCCGTGCATGCAATGCCACGCCCACAATCGTCCCCTCGCCGAAAGTTGAGCAATTGCATGCCTTAAAAGTGTCCTTTCGCCACTTTCCCCTGGCCCAATGCCCCCTCCCCAACCATTCCCACATAACCCATCCGATGACCTATAACCTACCACACGCCTATATATGTATGTCATGCCACGCCTACAAATAAGCGACGTCAATAACCAACAAAAACCCCAAAAAAACTAACACCGTACCCGATTTCTCATTCCCGTGACTTAAAGTAACAAAAAAAGCCTTTCAAAGCGTCTTTTCGGCACTTTCCTCTCACTCAATGCCCCTTCCCCACCCCCCAACCCCTTACCCAATCCTCTGATCTACAAGCTGAGACAACTTTCAAGTCCGTGCATGCAATGCCACGCCCACAATCGTCCCCTCGCCGAAAGTTGAGCAATTGCATGCCTTAAAAGTGTCCTTTCGCCACTTTCCCCTGGCCCAATGCCCCCTCCCCAACCATTCCCACATAACCCATCCGATGACCTATAACCTACCACACGCCTATATATGTATGTCATGCCACGCCTACAAATAAGCGACGTCAATAACCAACAAAAACCCCAAAAAAACTAACACCGTACCCGATTTCTCATTCCCGTGACTTAAAGTAACAAAAAAAGCCTTTCAAAGCGTCTTTTCGGCACTTTCCTCTCACTCAATGCCCCTTCCCCACCCCCCAACCCCTTACCCAATCCTCTGATCTACAAGCTGAGACAACTTTCAAGTCCGTGCATGCAATGCCACGCCCACAATCGTCCCCTCGCCGAAAGTTGAGCAATTGCATGCCTTAAAAGTGTCCTTTCGCCACTTTCCCCTGGCCCAATGCCCCCTCCCCAACCATTCCCACATAACCCATCCGATGACCTATAACCTACCACACGCCTATATATGTATGTCATGCCACGCCTACAAATAAGCGACGTCAATAACCAACAAAAACCCCAAAAAAACTAACACCGTACCCGATTTCTCATTCCCGTGACTTAAAGTAACAAAAAAAGCCTTTCAAAGCGTCTTTTCGGCACTTTCCTCTCACTCAATGCCCCTTCCCCACCCCCCAACCCCTTACCCAATCCTCTGATCTACAAGCTGAGACAACTTTCAAGTCCGTGCATGCAATGCCACGCCCACAATCGTCCCCTCGCCGAAAGTTGAGCAATTGCATGCCTTAAAAGTGTCCTTTCGCCACTTTCCCCTGGCCCAATGCCCCCTCCCCAACCATTCCCACATAACCCATCCGATGACCTATAACCTACCACACGCCTATATATGTATGTCATGCCACGCCTACAAATAAGCGACGTCAATAACCAACGAAAACCCCAAAAAAACTAACACCGTACCCGATTTCTCATTCCCGTGACTTAAAGTAACAAAAAAAGCCTTTCAAAGCGTCTTTTCGGCACTTTCCTCTCACTCAATGCCCCTTCCCCACCCCCCAACCCCTTACCCAATCCTCTGATCTACAAGCTGAGACAACTTTCAAGTCCGTGCATGCAATGCCACGCCCACAATCGTCCCCTCGCCGAAAGTTGAGCAATTGCATGCCTTAAAAGTGTCCTTTCGCCACTTTCCCCTGGCCCAATGCCCCCTCCCCAACCATTCCCACATAACCCATCCGATGACCTATAACCTACCACACGCCTATATATGTATGTCATGCCACGCCTACAAATAAGCGACGTCAATAACCAACGAAAACCCCAAAAAAACTAACACCGTACCCGATTTCTCATTCCCGTGACTTAAAGTAACAAAAAAAGCCTTTCAAAGCGTCTTTTCGGCACTTTCCTCTCACTCAATGCCCCTTCCCCACCCCCCAACCCCTTACCCAATCCTCTGATCTACAAGCTGAGACAACTTTCAAGTCCGTGCATGCAATGCCACGCCCACAATCGTCCCCTCGCCGAAAGTTGAGCAATTGCATGCCTTAAAAGTGTCCTTTCGCCACTTTCCCCTGGCCCAATGCCCCCTCCCCAACCATTCCCACATAACCCATCCGATGACCTATAACCTACCACACGCCTATATATGTATGTCATGCCACGCCTACAAATAAGCGACGTCAATAACCAACAAAAACCCCAAAAAAACTAACACCGTACCCGATTTCTCATTCCCGTGACTTAAAGTAACAAAAAAAGCCTTTCAAAGCGTCTTTTCGGCACTTTCCTCTCACTCAATGCCCCTTCCCCACCCCCCAACCCCTTACCCAATCCTCTGATCTACAAGCTGAGACAACTTTCAAGTCCGTGCATGCAATGCCACGCCCACAATCGTCCCCTCGCCGAAAGTTGAGCAATTGCATGCCTTAAAAGTGTCCTTTCGCCACTTTCCCCTGGCCCAATGCCCCCTCCCCAACCATTCCCACATAACCCATCCGATGACCTATAACCTACCACACGCCTATATATGTATGTCATGCCACGCCTACAAATAAGCGACGTCAATAACCAACAAAAACCCCAAAAAAACTAACACCGTACCCGATTTCTCATTCCCGTGACTTAAAGTAACAAAAAAAGCCTTTCAAAGCGTCTTTTCGGCACTTTCCTCTCACTCAATGCCCCTTCCCCACCCCCCAACCCCTTACCCAATCCTCTGATCTACAAGCTGAGACAACTTTCAAGTCCGTGCATGCAATGCCACGCCCACAATCGTCCCCTCGCCGAAAGTTGAGCAATTGCATGCCTTAAAAGTGTCCTTTCGCCACTTTCCCCTGGCCCAATGCCCCCTCCCCAACCATTCCCACATAACCCATCCGATGACCTATAACCTACCACACGCCTATATATGTATGTCATGCCACGCCTACAAATAAGCGACGTCAATAACCAACAAAAACCCCAAAAAAACTAACACCGTACCCGATTTCTCATTCCCGTGACTTAAAGTAACAAAAAAAGCCTTTCAAAGCGTCTTTTCGGCACTTTCCTCTCACTCAATGCCCCTTCCCCACCCCCCAACCCCTTACCCAATCCTCTGATCTACAAGCTGAGACAACTTTCAAGTCCGTGCATGCAATGCCACGCCCACAATCGTCCCCTCGCCGAAAGTTGAGCAATTGCATGCCTTAAAAGTGTCCTTTCGCCACTTTCCCCTGGCCCAATGCCCCCTCCCCAACCATTCCCACATAACCCATCCGATGACCTATAACCTACCACACGCCTATATATGTATGTCATGCCACGCCTACAAATAAGCGACGTCAATAACCAACAAAAACCCCAAAAAAACTAACACCGTACCCGATTTCTCATTCCCGTGACTTAAAGTAACAAAAAAAGCCTTTCAAAGCGTCTTTTCGGCACTTTCCTCTCACTCAATGCCCCTTCCCCACCCCCCAACCCCTTACCCAATCCTCTGATCTACAAGCTGAGACAACTTTCAAGTCCGTGCATGCAATGCCACGCCCACAATCGTCCCCTCGCCGAAAGTTGAGCAATTGCATGCCTTAAAAGTGTCCTTTCGCCACTTTCCCCTGGCCCAATGCCCCCTCCCCAACCATTCCCACATAACCCATCCGATGACCTATAACCTACCACACGCCTATATATGTATGTCATGCCACGCCTACAAATAAGCGACGTCAATAACCAACAAAAACCCCAAAAAAACTAACACCGTACCCGATTTCTCATTCCCGTGACTTAAAGTAACAAAAAAAGCCTTTCAAAGCGTCTTTTCGGCACTTTCCTCTCACTCAATGCCCCTTCCCCACCCCCCAACCCCTTACCCAATCCTCTGATCTACAAGCTGAGACAACTTTCAAGTCCGTGCATGCAATGCCACGCCCACAATCGTCCCCTCGCCGAAAGTTGAGCAATTGCATGCCTTAAAAGTGTCCTTTCGCCACTTTCCCCTGGCCCAATGCCCCCTCCCCAACCATTCCCACATAACCCATCCGATGACCTATAACCTACCACACGCCTATATATGTATGTCATGCCACGCCTACAAATAAGCGACGTCAATAACCAACAAAAACCCCAAAAAAACTAACACCGTACCCGATTTCTCATTCCCGTGACTTAAAGTAACAAAAAAAGCCTTTCAAAGCGTCTTTTCGGCACTTTCCTCTCACTCAATGCCCCTTCCCCACCCCCCAACCCCTTACCCAATCCTCTGATCTACAAGCTGAGACAACTTTCAAGTCCGTGCATGCAATGCCACGCCCACAATCGTCCCCTCGCCGAAAGTTGAGCAATTGCATGCCTTAAAAGTGTCCTTTCGCCACTTTCCCCTGGCCCAATGCCCCCTCCCCAACCATTCCCACATAACCCATCCGATGACCTATAACCTACCACACGCCTATATATGTATGTCATGCCACGCCTACAAATAAGCGACGTCAATAACCAACAAAAACCCCAAAAAAACTAACACCGTACCCGATTTCTCATTCCCGTGACTTAAAGTAACAAAAAAAGCCTTTCAAAGCGTCTTTTCGGCACTTTCCTCTCACTCAATGCCCCTTCCCCACCCCCCAACCCCTTACCCAATCCTCTGATCTACAAGCTGAGACAACTTTCAAGTCCGTGCATGCAATGCCACGCCCACAATCGTCCCCTCGCCGAAAGTTGAGCAATTGCATGCCTTAAAAGTGTCCTTTCGCCACTTTCCCCTGGCCCAATGCCCCCTCCCCAACCATTCCCACATAACCCATCCGATGACCTATAACCTACCACACGCCTATATATGTATGTCATGCCACGCCTACAAATAAGCGACGTCAATAACCAACAAAAACCCCAAAAAAACTAACACCGTACCCGATTTCTCATTCCCGTGACTTAAAGTAACAAAAAAAGCCTTTCAAAGCGTCTTTTCGGCACTTTCCTCTCACTCAATGCCCCTTCCCCACCCCCCAACCCCTTACCCAATCCTCTGATCTACAAGCTGAGACAACTTTCAAGTCCGTGCATGCAATGCCACGCCCACAATCGTCCCCTCGCCGAAAGTTGAGCAATTGCATGCCTTAAAAGTGTCCTTTCGCCACTTTCCCCTGGCCCAATGCCCCCTCCCCAACCATTCCCACATAACCCATCCGATGACCTATAACCTACCACACGCCTATATATGTATGTCATGCCACGCCTACAAATAAGCGACGTCAATAACCAACAAAAACCCCAAAAAAACTAACACCGTACCCGATTTCTCATTCCCGTGACTTAAAGTAACAAAAAAAGCCTTTCAAAGCGTCTTTTCGGCACTTTCCTCTCACTCAATGCCCCTTCCCCACCCCCCAACCCCTTACCCAATCCTCTGATCTACAAGCTGAGACAACTTTCAAGTCCGTGCATGCAATGCCACGCCCACAATCGTCCCCTCGCCGAAAGTTGAGCAATTGCATGCCTTAAAAGTGTCCTTTCGCCACTTTCCCCTGGCCCAATGCCCCCTCCCCAACCATTCCCACATAACCCATCCGATGACCTATAACCTACCACACGCCTATATATGTATGTCATGCCACGCCTACAAATAAGCGACGTCAATAACCAACAAAAACCCCAAAAAAACTAACACCGTACCCGATTTCTCATTCCCGTGACTTAAAGTAACAAAAAAAGCCTTTCAAAGCGTCTTTTCGGCACTTTCCTCTCACTCAATGCCCCTTCCCCACCCCCCAACCCCTTACCCAATCCTCTGATCTACAAGCTGAGACAACTTTCAAGTCCGTGCATGCAATGCCACGCCCACAATCGTCCCCTCGCCGAAAGTTGAGCAATTGCATGCCTTAAAAGTGTCCTTTCGCCACTTTCCCCTGGCCCAATGCCCCCTCCCCAACCATTCCCACATAACCCATCCGATGACCTATAACCTACCACACGCCTATATATGTATGTCATGCCACGCCTACAAATAAGCGACGTCAATAACCAACAAAAACCCCAAAAAAACTAACACCGTACCCGATTTCTCATTCCCGTGACTTAAAGGAACAAAAAAAGCCTTTCAAAGCGTCTTTTCGGCACCTTCCTCTCACTCAATGCCCCTTCCCCACCCCCCAACCCCTTACCCAATCCTCTGATCTACAAGCTGAGACAACTTTCAAGTCCGTGCATGCAATGCCACGCCCACAATCGTCCCCTCGCCGAAAGTTGAGCAATTGCATGCCTTAAAAGTGTCCTTTCGCCACTTTCCCCTGGCCCAATGCCCCCTCCCCAACCATTCCCACATAACCCATCCGATGACCTATAACCTACCACACGCCTATATATGTATGTCATGCCACGCCTACAAATAAGCGACGTCAATAACCAACAAAAACCCCAAAAAAACTAACACCGTACCCGATTTCTCATTCCCGTGACTTAAAGTAACAAAAAAAGCCTTTCAAAGCGTCTTTTCGGCACTTTCCTCTCACTCAATGCCCCTTCCCCACCCCCCAACCCCTTACCCAATCCTCTGATCTACAAGCTGAGACAACTTTCAAGTCCGTGCATGCAATGCCACGCCCACAATCGTCCCCTCGCCGAAAGTTGAGCAATTGCATGCCTTAAAAGTGTCCTTTCGCCACTTTCCCCTGGCCCAATGCCCCCTCCCCAACCATTCCCACATAACCCATCCGATGACCTATAACCTACCACACGCCTATATATGTATGTCATGCCACGCCTACAAATAAGCGACGTCAATAACCAACAAAAACCCCAAAAAAACTAACACCGTACCCGATTTCTCATTCCCGTGACTTAAAGTAACAAAAAAAGCCTTTCAAAGCGTCTTTTCGGCACTTTCCTCTCACTCAATGCCCCTTCCCCACCCCCCAACCCCTTACCCAATCCTCTGATCTACAAGCTGAGACAACTTTCAAGTCCGTGCATGCAATGCCACGCCCACAATCGTCCCCTCGCCGAAAGTTGAGCAATTGCATGCCTTAAAAGTGTCCTTTCGCCACTTTCCCCTGGCCCAATGCCCCCTCCCCAACCATTCCCACATAACCCATCCGATGACCTATAACCTACCACACGCCTATATATGTATGTCATGCCACGCCTACAAATAAGCGACGTCAATAACCAACAAAAACCCCAAAAAAACTAACACCGTACCCGATTTCTCATTCCCGTGACTTAAAGTAACAAAAAAAGCCTTTCAAAGCGTCTTTTCGGCACTTTCCTCTCACTCAATGCCCCTTCCCCACCCCCCAACCCCTTACCCAATCCTCTGATCTACAAGCTGAGACAACTTTCAAGTCCGTGCATGCAATGCCACGCCCACAATCGTCCCCTCGCCGAAAGTTGAGCAATTGCATGCCTTAAAAGTGTCCTTTCGCCACTTTCCCCTGGCCCAATGCCCCCTCCCCAACCATTCCCACATAACCCATCCGATGACCTATAACCTACCACACGCCTATATATGTATGTCATGCCACGCCTACAAATAAGCGACGTCAATAACCAACAAAAACCCCAAAAAAACTAACACCGTACCCGATTTCTCATTCCCGTGACTTAAAGTAACAAAAAAAAGCCTTTCAAAGCGTCTTTTCGGCACTTTCCTCTCACTCAATGCCCCTTCCCCACCCCCCAACCCCTTACCCAATCCTCTGATCTACAAGCTGAGACAACTTTCAAGTCCGTGCATGCAATGCCACGCCCACAATCGTCCCCTCGCCGAAAGTTGAGCAATTGCATGCCTTAAAAGTGTCCTTTCGCCACTTTCCCCTGGCCCAATGCCCCCTCCCCAACCATTCCCACATAACCCATCCGATGACCTATAACCTACCACACGCCTATATATGTATGTCATGCCACGCCTACAAATAAGCGACGTCAATAACCAACAAAAACCCCAAAAAAACTAACACCGTACCCGATTTCTCATTCCCGTGACTTAAAGTAACAAAAAAAGCCTTTCAAAGCGTCTTTTCGGCACTTTCCTCTCACTCAATGCCCCTTCCCCACCCCCCAACCCCTTACCCAATCCTCTGATCTACAAGCTGAGACAACTTTCAAGTCCGTGCATGCAATGCCACGCCCACAATCGTCCCCTCGCCGAAAGTTGAGCAATTGCATGCCTTAAAAGTGTCCTTTCGCCACTTTCCCCTGGCCCAATGCCCCCTCCCCAACCATTCCCACATAACCCATCCGATGACCTATAACCTACCACACGCCTATATATGTATGTCATGCCACGCCTACAAATAAGCGACGTCAATAACCAACAAAAACCCCAAAAAAACTAACACCGTACCCGATTTCTCATTCCCGTGACTTAAAGTAACAAAAAAAAGCCTTTCAAAGCGTCTTTTCGGCACTTTCCTCTCACTCAATGCCCTTCCCCACCCCCCAACCCCTTACCCAATCCTCTGATCTACAAGCTGAGACAACTTTCAAGTCCGTGCATGCAATGCCACGCCCACAATCGTCCCCTCGCCGAAAGTTGAGCAATTGCATGCCTTAAAAGTGTCCTTTCGCCACTTTCCCCTGGCCCAATGCCCCCTCCCCAACCATTCCCACATAACCCATCCGATGACCTATAACCTACCCACACGCCTATATATGTATGTCATGCCACGCCTACAAATAAGCGACGTCAATAACCAACGAAAACCCCAAAAAAACTAACACCGTACCCGATTTCTCATTCCCGTGACTTAAAGTAACAAAAAAAGCCTTTCAAAGCGTCTTTTCGGCACTTTCCTCTCACTCAATGCCCTTCCCCACCCCCCAACCCCTTACCCAATCCTCTGATCTACAAGCTGAGACAACTTTCAAGTCCGTGCATGCAATGCCACGCCCACAATCGTCCCCTCGCCGAAAGTTGAGCAATTGCATGCCTTAAAAGTGTCCTTTCGCCACTTTCCCCTGGCCCAATGCCCCCTCCCCAACCATTCCCACATAACCCATCCGATGACCTATAACCTACCACACACGCCTATATATGTATGTCATGCCACGCCTACAAATAAGCGACGTCAATAACCAACAAAAACCCCAAAAAAACTAACACCGTACCCGATTTCTCATTCCCGTGACTTAAAGTAACAAAAAAAGCCTTTCAAAGCGTCTTTTCGGCACTTTCCTCTCACTCAATGCCCCTTCCCCACCCCCCAACCCCTTACCCAATCCTCTGATCTACAAGCTGAGACAACTTTCAAGTCCGTGCATGCAATGCCACGCCCACAATCGTCCCCTCGCCGAAAGTTGAGCAATTGCATGCCTTAAAAGTGTCCTTTCGCCACTTTCCCCTGGCCCAATGCCCCCTCCCCAACCATTCCCACATAACCCATCCGATGACCTATAACCTACCACACGCCTATATATGTATGTCATGCCACGCCTACAAATAAGCGACGTCAATAACCAACAAAAACCCCAAAAAAACTAACACCGTACCCGATTTCTCATTCCCGTGACTTAAAGTAACAAAAAAAGCCTTTCAAAGCGTCTTTTCGGCACTTTCCTCTCACTCAATGCCCCTTCCCCACCCCCCAACCCCTTACCCAATCCTCTGATCTACAAGCTGAGACAACTTTCAAGTCCGTGCATGCAATGCCACGCCCACAATCGTCCCCTCGCCGAAAGTTGAGCAATTGCATGCCTTAAAAGTGTCCTTTCGCCACTTTCCCCTGGCCCAATGCCCCCTCCCCAACCATTCCCACATAACCCATCCGATGACCTATAACCTACCACACGCCTATATATGTATGTCATGCCACGCCTACAAATAAGCGACGTCAATAACCAACAAAAACCCCAAAAAAACTAACACCGTACCCGATTTCTCATTCCCGTGACTTAAAGTAACAAAAAAAGCCTTTCAAAGCGTCTTTTCGGCACTTTCCTCTCACTCAATGCCCCTTCCCCACCCCCCAACCCCTTACCCAATCCTCTGATCTACAAGCTGAGACAACTTTCAAGTCCGTGCATGCAATGCCACGCCCACAATCGTCCCCTCGCCGAAAGTTGAGCAATTGCATGCCTTAAAAGTGTCCTTTCGCCACTTTCCCCTGGCCCAATGCCCCCTCCCCAACCATTCCCACATAACCCATCCGATGACCTATAACCTACCACACGCCTATATATGTATGTCATGCCACGCCTACAAATAAGCGACGTCAATAACCAACAAAAACCCCAAAAAAACTAACACCGTACCCGATTTCTCATTCCCGTGACTTAAAGTAACAAAAAAAGCCTTTCAAAGCGTCTTTTCGGCACTTTCCTCTCACTCAATGCCCCTTCCCCACCCCCCAACCCCTTACCCAATCCTCTGATCTACAAGCTGAGACAACTTTCAAGTCCGTGCATGCAATGCCACGCCCACAATCGTCCCCTCGCCGAAAGTTGAGCAATTGCATGCCTTAAAAGTGTCCTTTCGCCACTTTCCCCTGGCCCAATGCCCCCTCCCCAACCATTCCCACATAACCCATCCGATGACCTATAACCTACCACACGCCTATATATGTATGTCATGCCACGCCTACAAATAAGCGACGTCAATAACCAACAAAAACCCCAAAAAAACTAACACCGTACCCGATTTCTCATTCCCGTGACTTAAAGTAACAAAAAAAGCCTTTCAAAGCGTCTTTTCGGCACTTTCCTCTCACTCAATGCCCCTTCCCCACCCCCCAACCCCTTACCCAATCCTCTGATCTACAAGCTGAGACAACTTTCAAGTCCGTGCATGCAATGCCACGCCCACAATCGTCCCCTCGCCGAAAGTTGAGCAATTGCATGCCTTAAAAGTGTCCTTTCGCCACTTTCCCCTGGCCCAATGCCCCCTCCCCAACCATTCCCACATAACCCATCCGATGACCTATAACCTACCACACGCCTATATATGTATGTCATGCCACGCCTACAAATAAGCGACGTCAATAACCAACAAAAACCCCAAAAAAACTAACACCGTACCCGATTTCTCATTCCCGTGACTTAAAGTAACAAAAAAAGCCTTTCAAAGCGTCTTTTCGGCACTTTCCTCTCACTCAATGCCCCTTCCCCACCCCCCAACCCCTTACCCAATCCTCTGATCTACAAGCTGAGACAACTTTCAAGTCCGTGCATGCAATGCCACGCCCACAATCGTCCCCTCGCCGAAGGTAAGCTAATTCAATGCTTCCAAGTCACCTTTCGCCATTCTCCCCCGGCCCAATGCCCTCACCTTAACCATTCCCATATACCGCATAGGCGCATACGATGGCCTATAACCTTCTCTTTCTCCGATCTCGTTTTTTCATACACTTCCTTTTGCCTTTTCTTTACTCTATATATTTCTCCTGGCTATGTTTAACCAATCATCAGCATAATAATCGTCTCACTCATGTCTTTTCTTTCACCTCTATTATATCTATATATTTATTTCCTTTATGTCGCCTTTCGTTGGGTGTAAGCTATGATTTTTATTTTTCATTTTCTTCTTCCCTTTTCTTCGTTATTTGTAAACTCGCTCATCTGTCCTTAAGCACTTCTTCTAGGGAATGATGATCGCTACCGATTTCCACCCCTATTTTAATTCCTGTGTCTACTAGCTCCCCTTTATTATGTTTTTCTACTATAATATACGAGTAATCTGTAATGGATTTACTTAGAATTTCACTAGTGTATTTATGTATGTCTTTATGTGAAAAGAGAGAGTTTGCGATCAATAGGTAATTTATTAGGAAGAAATCCAGTAATCTCCTTCCGTTGGTGTTTAGAGTCATTTCTCCATGTATTCCTATGACTCCTTTCCTTTTTTCTTTTCATTTCCCCTTCTAGAACTTAAATCGCTGGCTATGATTATCTTCCCTTTTTTCCTGTCGCATACTTCTGTCCCATAATTTATCTTTTTCTTCCTTCTTTTCGTCCTCGTTCGGTCCGTATGCTACGACTATTGTTTTGGTTTCTCCGCATTTTCCTAATTCCACCTCTAGTATTTTTTCGCTTACTACTTATAACTCTCTGATATCATTTATTTTATTATTTTTCACCTCGCAAGCTACTCCTGCTCTTGGATTAATGATTTCTACTACCCCTCTGTATACCATAAGGTATCCATTATCTCATTTATTACATTTTTCACCTCTTTTATTTGTTTGTGTCAGTGCTAAAGTCCACATTAATTCTGTTTAAGCATTCAATAATTTCTAGTTCCTTTTCCTTTATTCCCCTCACATTGCACTTTGACTTTCCTGTCTTCTTCGTTCTGCTTTTTCTCGTGGCTACTTGTTTTTTCTTTAGCATTCTTCCCTTCTTCCTTGGATCTTTTTTGCTTTTGTTGCTATTTGATTGGTTTTATAGGATGAACTTGTGCTCTTCATTTAGGTCTCCAAAAGCTCGTTGTGTTCCCCTCGTTTGTCGAATTGTTAGGAATAGTGGTGTGTGATGTGGAAATTTTGCGTTGAGAGCGGATGTCGGTATTGGGATAATGGGGAGGTGTGTTAGATCCGGTATCGTTGAGAATCCCAGTATATTCAGTTTCAACCTCAGTGTTGCAGAGCAGTGGCAGAGGAAGTGTTCTGTATCTTCCTTTCAACATCACTTGGACAATCAATAAGTGTGAGTGTGAGACAAGTTTCAAGTCCGTGCATGCAATGCCACGCCCACAATCGTCCCCTCGCCGAAAGTTGAGCAATTGCATGCCTTAAAAGTGTCCTTTCGCCACTTTCCCCTGGCCCAATGCCCCCTCCCCAACCATTCCCACATAACCCATCCGATGACCTATAACCTACCACACGCCTATATATGTATGTCATGCCACGCCTACAAATAAGCGACGTCAATAACCAACAAAAACCCCAAAAAAACTAACACCGTACCCGATTTCTCATTCCCGTGACTTAAAGTAACAAAAAAAGCCTTTCAAAGCGTCTTTTCGGCACTTTCCTCTCACTCAATGCCCCTTCCCCACCCCCCAACCCCTTACCCAATCCTCTGATCTACAAGCTGAGACAACTTTCAAGTCCGTGCATGCAATGCCACGCCCACAATCGTCCCCTCGCCGAAAGTTGAGCAATTGCATGCCTTAAAAGTGTCCTTTCGCCACTTTCCCCTGGCCCAATGCCCCCTCCCCAACCATTCCCACATAACCCATCCGATGACCTATAACCTACCACACGCCTATATATGTATGTCATGCCACGCCTACAAATAAGCGACGTCAATAACCAACAAAAACCCCAAAAAAACTAACACCGTACCCGATTTCTCATTCCCGTGACTTAAAGTAACAAAAAAAGCCTTTCAAAGCGTCTTTTCGGCACTTTCCTCTCACTCAATGCCCCTTCCCCACCCCCCAACCCCTTACCCAATCCTCTGATCTACAAGCTGAGACAACTTTCAAGTCCGTGCATGCAATGCCACGCCCACAATCGTCCCCTCGCCGAAAGTTGAGCAATTGCATGCCTTAAAAGTGTCCTTTCGCCACTTTCCCCTGGCCCAATGCCCCCTCCCCAACCATTCCCACATAACCCATCCGATGACCTATAACCTACCACACGCCTATATATGTATGTCATGCCACGCCTACAAATAAGCGACGTCAATAACCAACAAAAACCCCAAAAAAACTAACACCGTACCCGATTTCTCATTCCCGTGACTTAAAGTAACAAAAAAAGCCTTTCAAAGCGTCTTTTCGGCACTTTCCTCTCACTCAATGCCCCTTCCCCACCCCCCAACCCCTTACCCAATCCTCTGATCTACAAGCTGAGACAACTTTCAAGTCCGTGCATGCAATGCCACGCCCACAATCGTCCCCTCGCCGAAAGTTGAGCAATTGCATGCCTTAAAAGTGTCCTTTCGCCACTTTCCCCTGGCCCAATGCCCCCTCCCCAACCATTCCCACATAACCCATCCGATGACCTATAACCTACCACACGCCTATATATGTATGTCATGCCACGCCTACAAATAAGCGACGTCAATAACCAACAAAAACCCCAAAAAAACTAACACCGTACCCGATTTCTCATTCCCGTGACTTAAAGTAACAAAAAAAGCCTTTCAAAGCGTCTTTTCGGCACTTTCCTCTCACTCAATGCCCCTTCCCCACCCCCCAACCCCTTACCCAATCCTCTGATCTACAAGCTGAGACAACTTTCAAGTCCGTGCATGCAATGCCACGCCCACAATCGTCCCCTCGCCGAAAGTTGAGCAATTGCATGCCTTAAAAGTGTCCTTTCGCCACTTTCCCCTGGCCCAATGCCCCCTCCCCAACCATTCCCACATAACCCATCCGATGACCTATAACCTACCACACGCCTATATATGTATGTCATGCCACGCCTACAAATAAGCGACGTCAATAACCAACAAAAACCCCAAAAAAACTAACACCGTACCCGATTTCTCATTCCCGTGACTTAAAGTAACAAAAAAAGCCTTTCAAAGCGTCTTTTCGGCACTTTCCTCTCACTCAATGCCCCTTCCCCACCCCCCAACCCCTTACCCAATCCTCTGATCTACAAGCTGAGACAACTTTCAAGTCCGTGCATGCAATGCCACGCCCACAATCGTCCCCTCGCCGAAAGTTGAGCAATTGCATGCCTTAAAAGTGTCCTTTCGCCACTTTCCCCTGGCCCAATGCCCCCTCCCCAACCATTCCCACATAACCCATCCGATGACCTATAACCTACCACACGCCTATATATGTATGTCATGCCACGCCTACAAATAAGCGACGTCAATAACCAACAAAAACCCCAAAAAAACTAACACCGTACCCGATTTCTCATTCCCGTGACTTAAAGTAACAAAAAAAGCCTTTCAAAGCGTCTTTTCGGCACTTTCCTCTCACTCAATGCCCCTTCCCCACCCCCCAACCCCTTACCCAATCCTCTGATCTACAAGCTGAGACAACTTTCAAGTCCGTGCATGCAATGCCACGCCCACAATCGTCCCCTCGCCGAAAGTTGAGCAATTGCATGCCTTAAAAGTGTCCTTTCGCCACTTTCCCCTGGCCCAATGCCCCCTCCCCAACCATTCCCACATAACCCATCCGATGACCTATAACCTACCACACGCCTATATATGTATGTCATGCCACGCCTACAAATAAGCGACGTCAATAACCAACAAAAACCCCAAAAAAACTAACACCGTACCCGATTTCTCATTCCCGTGACTTAAAGTAACAAAAAAAGCCTTTCAAAGCGTCTTTTCGGCACTTTCCTCTCACTCAATGCCCCTTCCCCACCCTCCAACCCCTTACCCAATCCTCTGATCTACAAGCTGAGACAACTTTCAAGTCCGTGCATGCAATGCCACGCCCACAATCGTCCCCTCGCCGAAGGTAAGCTAATTCAATGCTTCCAAGTCACCTTTCGCCATTCTCCCCCGGCCCAATGCCCTCACCTTAACCATTCCCATATACCGCATAGGCGCATACGATGGCCTATAACCTTCTCTTTCTCCGATCTCGTTTTTTCATACACTTCCTTTTGCCTTTTCTTTACTCTATATATTTCTCCTGGCTATGTTTAACCAATCATCAGCATAATAATCGTCTCACTCATGTCTTTTCTTTCACCTCTATTATATCTATATATTTATTTCCTTTATGTCGCCTTTCGTTGGGTGTAAGCTATGATTTTTATTTTTCATTTTCTTCTTCCCTTTTCTTCGTTATTTGTAAACTCGCTCATCTGTCCTTAAGCACTTCTTCTAGGGAATGATGATCGCTACCGATTTCCACCCCTATTTTAATTCCTGTGTCTACTAGCTCCCCTTTATTATGTTTTTCTACTATAATATACGAGTAATCTGTAATGGATTTACTTAGAATTTCACTAGTGTATTTATGTATGTCTTTATGTGAAAAGAGAGAGTTTGCGATCAATAGGTAATTTATTAGGAAGAAATCCAGTAATCTCCTTCCGTTGGTGTTTAGAGTCGTTTCTCCATGTATTCCTATGACTCCTTCCCATTTTTTCTTTTCATTTCCCCTTCTAGAACTTAAATCGCTGGCTATGATTATCTTCCCTTTTTTCCTGTCGCATACTTTTGTCCCAGAATTTACCTTCTCCTTCCTTCTTTTCGTCCTCGTTCGGTCCGTATGCTACGACTATTGTTTTGGTTTCCCCACATTTTCCTAATTCCACCTCTAGTATTTTTTTCCTTACTACTTATAACTCTCTGATATCATTTATTTTATTATTTTTCACCTCGCAAGCTACTCCTGCTCTTGGATTAGTGCTTTCTACTACCCCTCTGTATATCATAAGGTATCCATTATCTCATTTATTACATTTTTCACCTCTTTTATTTGTTTGTGTCAGTGCTAAAGTCCACATTAATTCTGTTTAAGCATTCAATAATTTCTAGTTCCTTTTCCTTTATTCCCCTCACATTGCACTTTGACTTTCCTGTCTTCTTCGTTCTGCTTTTTCTCGTGGCTACTTGTTTTTTCTTTAGCATTCTTCCCTTCTTCCTTGGATCTTTTTTGCTTTTGTTGCTATTTGATTGGTTTTATAAGATGAACTTGTGCTCTTTATTAAGGTCTCCAAAAGCTCGTTGTGTTCCCCTCGTTTGTCGAATTGTTAGGAATAGTGGTGTGTGATGTGGAAATTTTGCGTTGAGAGCGGATGTCGGTATTGGGATAATGGGGAGGTGTGTTAGATCCGGTATCGTTGAGAATCGCAGTATCTTCAGTTTTAACCTCACTGTTGCAGAGCAGTGGCAGAGGAAGTGTTCTGTATCTTCCTTTCAACATCACTTGGACAATCAATAAGTGTGAGTGTGAGACAAGTTTCAAGTCCGTGCATGCAATGCCACGCCCACAATCGTCCCCTCGCCGAAAGTTGAGCAATTGCATGCCTTAAAAGTGTCCTTTCGCCACTTTCCCCTGGCCCAATGCCCCCTCCCCAACCATTCCCACATAACCCATCCGATGACCTATAACCTACCACACGCCTATATATGTATGTCATGCCACGCCTACAAATAAGCGACGTCAATAACCAACAAAAACCCCAAAAAAAACTAACACCGTACCCGATTTCTCATTCCCGTGACTTAAAGTAACAAAAAAAGCCTTTCAAAGCGTCTTTTCGGCACTTTCCTCTCACTCAATGCCCCTTCCCCACCCCCCAACCCCTTACCCAATCCTCTGATCTACAAGCTGAGACAACTTTCAAGTCCGTGCATGCAATGCCACGCCCACAATCGTCCCCTCGCCGAAAGTTGAGCAATTGCATGCCTTAAAAGTGTCCTTTCGCCACTTTCCCCTGGCCCAATGCCCCCTCCCCAACCATTCCCACATAACCCATCCGATGACCTATAACCTACCACACGCCTATATATGTATGTCATGCCACGCCTACAAATAAGCGACGTCAATAACCAACAAAAACCCCAAAAAAACTAACACCGTACCCGATTTCTCATTCCCGTGACTTAAAGTAACAAAAAAAGCCTTTCAAAGCGTCTTTTCGGCACTTTCCTCTCACTCAATGCCCCTTCCCCACCCCCCAAGCCCTTACCCAATCCTCTGATCTACAAGCTGAGACAACTTTCAAGTCCGTGCATGCAATGCCACGCCCACAATCGTCCCCTCGCCGAAAGTTGAGCAATTGCATGCCTTAAAAGTGTCCTTTCGCCACTTTCCCCTGGCCCAATGCCCCCTCCCCAACCATTCCCACATAACCCATCCGATGACCTATAACCTACCACACGCCTATATATGTATGTCATGCCACGCCTACAAATAAGCGACGTCAATAACCAACAAAAACCCCAAAAAAACTAACACCGTACCCGATTTCTCATTCCCGTGACTTAAAGTAACAAAAAAAGCCTTTCAAAGCGTCTTTTCGGCACTTTCCTCTCACTCAATGCCCCTTCCCCACCCCCCAACCCCTTACCCAATCCTCTGATCTACAAGCTGAGACAACTTTCAAGTCCGTGCATGCAATGCCACGCCCACAATCGTCCCCTCGCCGAAAGTTGAGCAATTGCATGCCTTAAAAGTGTCCTTTCGCCACTTTCCCCTGGCCCAATGCCCCCTCCCCAACCATTCCCACATAACCCATCCGATGACCTATAACCTACCACACGCCTATATATGTATGTCATGCCACGCCTACAAATAAGCGACGTCAATAACCAACAAAAACCCCAAAAAAACTAACACCGTACCCGATTTCTCATTCCCGTGACTTAAAGTAACAAAAAAAGCCTTTCAAAGCGTCTTTTCGACACTTTCCTCTCACTCAATGCCCCTTCCCCACTCCCCAACCCCTTACCCAATCCTCTGATCTACAAGCTGAGACAACTTTCAAGTCCGTGCATGCAATGCCACGCCCACAATCGTCCCCTCGCCGAAAGTTGAGCAATTGCATGCCTTAAAAGTGTCCTTTCGCCACTTTCCCCTGGCCCAATGCCCCCTCCCCAACCATTCCCACATAACCCATCCGATGACCTATAACCTACCACACGCCTATATATGTATGTCATGCCACGCCTACAAATAAGCGACGTCAATAACCAACAAAAACCCCAAAAAAACTAACACCGTACCCGATTTCTCATTCCCGTGACTTAAAGTAACAAAAAAAGCCTTTCAAAGCGTCTTTTCGGCACTTTCCTCTCACTCAATGCCCCTTCCCCACCCCCCAACCCCTTACCCAATCCTCTGATCTACAAGCTGAGACAACTTTCAAGTCCGTGCATGCAATGCCACGCCCACAATCGTCCCCTCGCCGAAAGTTGAGCAATTGCATGCCTTAAAAGTGTCCTTTCGCCACTTTCCCCTGGCCCAATGCCCCCTCCCCAACCATTCCCACATAACCCATCCGATGACCTATAACCTACCACACGCCTATATATGTATGTCATGCCACGCCTACAAATAAGCGACGTCAATAACCAACAAAAACCCCAAAAAAACTAACACCGTACCCGATTTCTCATTCCCGTGACTTAAAGTAACAAAAAAAGCCTTTCAAAGCGTCTTTTCGGCACTTTCCTCTCACTCAATGCCCCTTCCCCACCCGCCAACCCCTTACCCAATCCTCTGATCTACAAGCTGAGACAACTTTCAAGTCCGTGCATGCAATGCCACGCCCACAATCGTCCCCTCGCCGAAGGTAAGCTAATTCAATGCTTCCAAGTCACCTTTCGCCATTCTCCCCCGGCCCAATGCCCTCACCTTAACCATTCCCATATACCGCATAGGCGCATACGATGGCCTATAACCTTCTCTTTCTCCGATCTTGTTTTTTCATACACTTCCTTTTGCCTTTTCTTTACTCTATATATTTCTCCTGGCTATGTTTAACCAATCATCAGCATAATCGTCTCACTCATGTCTTTTCTTTCACCTCTATTATATCTATATATTTATTTCCTTTATGTCGCCTTTCTTTGGGTGTAAGCTATGATTTTTATTTTTCATTTTCTTCTTCCCTTTTCTTCGTTATTTGTAAACTCGCTCATCTGTCCTTAAGCACTACTTCTAGGGAATGATGATCGCTACCGATTTCCACCCCTATTTTAATTCCTGTGTCTACTAGCTCCCCTTTATTATGTTTTTCTACTATAATATACGAGTAATCTGTAATGGATTTACTTAGAATTTCACTAGTATATTTATGTATGTCTTTATGTGAAAAGAGAGAGTTTGCGATCAATAGATAATTTATTAGGAAGAAATCCAGCAATCTCCTTCCGTTGGTGTTTAGAGTCATTTCTCCATGTATTCCTATGACTCCTTCCCATTTTTTCTTTTCATTTCCTATTCTAGAACTTAAATCGCTGGCTATGATTATCTTCCCTTTTTTCCTGTCGCATACTTCTGTCCCAGTATTTATCTTTTTCTTCCTTCTTTTCGTCCTCGTTCGGTCCGTATGCTACGACTATTGTTTTGGTTTCTCCGCATTTTCCTAATTCCACCTCTAGTATTTTTTCGCTTACTACTTATAACTCTCTGATATCATTTATTTTATTATTTTTCACCTCGCAAGCTACTCCTGCTCTTGGATTAGTGCTTTCTACTACCCCTCTGTATATCATAAGGTATCCATTATCTCATTTATTACATTTTTCACCTCTTTTATTTGTTTGTGTCAGTGCTAAAGTCCACATTAATTCTGTTTAAGCATTCAATAATTTCTAGTTCCTTTTCCTTTATTCCCCTCACATTGCACTTTGACTTTCCTGTCTTCTTCGTTCTGCTTTTTCTCGTGGCTACTTGTTTTTTCTTTAGCATTCTTCCCTTCTTCCTTGGATCTTTTTTGCTTTTGTTGCTATTTGATTGGTTTTATAGGATGAACTTGTGCTCTTCATTTAGGTCTCCAAAAGCTCGTTGTGTTCCCCTCGTTTGTCGAATTGTTAGGAATAGTGGTGTGTGATGTGGAAATTTTGCGTTGAGAGCGGATGTCGGTATTGGGATAATGGGGAGGTGTGTTAGATCCGGTATCGTTGAGAATCCCAGTATATTCAGTTTCAACCTCAGTGTTGCAGAGCAGTGGCAGAGGAAGTGTTCTGTATCTTCCTTTCAACATCACTTGGACAATCAATAAGTGTGAGTGTGAGACAAGTTTCAAGTCCGTGCATGCAATGCCACGCCCACAATCGTCCCCTCGCCGAAAGTTGAGCAATTGCATGCCTTAAAAGTGTCCTTTCGCCACTTTCCCCTGGCCCAATGCCCCCTCCCCAACCATTCCCACATAACCCATCCGATGACCTATAACCTACCACACGCCTATATATGTATGTCATGCCACGCCTACAAATAAGCGACGTCAATAACCAACAAAAACCCCAAAAAAACTAACACCGTACCCGATTTCTCATTCCCGTGACTTAAAGTAACAAAAAAAGCCTTTCAAAGCGTCTTTTCGGCACTTTCCTCTCACTCAATGCCCCTTCCCCACCCCCCAACCCCTTACCCAATCCTCTGATCTACAAGCTGAGACAACTTTCAAGTCCGTGCATGCAATGCCACGCCCACAATCGTCCCCTCGCCGAAAGTTGAGCAATTGCATGCCTTAAAAGTGTCCTTTCGCCACTTTCCCCTGGCCCAATGCCCCCTCCCCAACCATTCCCACATAACCCATCCGATGACCTATAACCTACCACACGCCTATATATGTATGTCATGCCACGCCTACAAATAAGCGACGTCAATAACCAACAAAAACCCCAAAAAAACTAACACCGTACCCGATTTCTCATTCCCGTGACTTAAAGTAACAAAAAAAGCCTTTCAAAGCGTCTTTTCGGCACTTTCCTCTCACTCAATGCCCCTTCCCCACCCCCCAACCCCTTACCCAATCCTCTGATCTACAAGCTGAGACAACTTTCAAGTCCGTGCATGCAATGCCACGCCCACAATCGTCCCCTCGCCGAAAGTTGAGCAATTGCATGCCTTAAAAGTGTCCTTTCGCCACTTTCCCCTGGCCCAATGCCCCCTCCCCAACCATTCCCACATAACCCATCCGATGACCTATAACCTACCACACGCCTATATATGTATGTCATGCCACGCCTACAAATAAGCGACGTCAATAACCAACAAAAACCCCAAAAAAACTAACACCGTACCCGATTTCTCATTCCCGTGACTTAAAGTAACAAAAAAAGCCTTTCAAAGCGTCTTTTCGGCACTTTCCTCTCACTCAATGCCCCTTCCCCACCCCCCAACCCCTTACCCAATCCTCTGATCTACAAGCTGAGACAACTTTCAAGTCCGTGCATGCAATGCCACGCCCACAATCGTCCCCTCGCCGAAAGTTGAGCAATTGCATGCCTTAAAAGTGTCCTTTCGCCACTTTCCCCTGGCCCAATGCCCCCTCCCCAACCATTCCCACATAACCCATCCGATGACCTATAACCTACCACACGCCTATATATGTATGTCATGCCACGCCTACAAATAAGCGACGTCAATAACCAACAAAAACCCCAAAAAAACTAACACCGTACCCGATTTCTCATTCCCGTGACTTAAAGTAACAAAAAAAGCCTTTCAAAGCGTCTTTTCGGCACTTTCCTCTCACTCAATGCCCCTTCCCCACCCCCCAACCCCTTACCCAATCCTCTGATCTACAAGCTGAGACAACTTTCAAGTCCGTGCATGCAATGCCACGCCCACAATCGTCCCCTCGCCGAAAGTTGAGCAATTGCATGCCTTAAAAGTGTCCTTTCGCCACTTTCCCCTGGCCCAATGCCCCCTCCCCAACCATTCCCACATAACCCATCCGATGACCTATAACCTACCACACGCCTATATATGTATGTCATGCCACGCCTACAAATAAGCGACGTCAATAACCAACAAAAACCCCAAAAAAACTAACACCGTACCCGATTTCTCATTCCCGTGACTTAAAGTAACAAAAAAAGCCTTTCAAAGCGTCTTTTCGGCACTTTCCTCTCACTCAATGCCCCTTCCCCACCCCCCAACCCCTTACCCAATCCTCTGATCTACAAGCTGAGACAACTTTCAAGTCCGTGCATGCAATGCCACGCCCACAATCGTCCCCTCGCCGAAAGTTGAGCAATTGCATGCCTTAAAAGTGTCCTTTCGCCACTTTCCCCTGGCCCAATGCCCCCTCCCCAACCATTCCCACATAACCCATCCGATGACCTATAACCTACCACACGCCTATATATGTATGTCATGCCACGCCTACAAATAAGCGACGTCAATAACCAACAAAAACCCCAAAAAAACTAACACCGTACCCGATTTCTCATTCCCGTGACTTAAAGTAACAAAAAAAGCCTTTCAAAGCGTCTTTTCGGCACTTTCCTCTCACTCAATGCCCCTTCCCTACCCCCCAACCCCTTACCCAATCCTCTGATCTACAAGCTGAGACAACTTTCAAGTCCGTGCATGCAATGCCACGCCCACAATCGTCCCCTCGCCGAAAGTTGAGCAATTGCATGCCTTAAAAGTGTCCTTTCGCCACTTTCCCCTGGCCCAATGCCCCCTCCCCAACCATTCCCACATAACCCATCCGATGACCTATAACCTACCACACGCCTATATATGTATGTCATGCCACGCCTACAAATAAGCGACGTCAATAACCAACAAAAACCCCAAAAAAACTAACACCGTACCCGATTTCTCATTCCCGTGACTTAAAGTAACAAAAAAAGCCTTTCAAAGCGTCTTTTCGGCACTTTCCTCTCACTCAATGCCCCTTCCCTACCCCCCAACCCCTTACCCAATCCTCTGATCTACAAGCTGAGACAACTTTCAAGTCCGTGCATGCAATGCCACGCCCACAATCGTCCCCTCGCCGAAAGTTGAGCAATTGCATGCCTTAAAAGTGTCCTTTCGCCACTTTCCCCTGGCCCAATGCCCCCTCCCCAACCATTCCCACATAACCCATCCGATGACCTATAACCTACCACACGCCTATATATGTATGTCATGCCACGCCTACAAATAAGCGACGTCAATAACCAACAAAAACCCCAAAAAAACTAACACCGTACCCGATTTCTCATTCCCGTGACTTAAAGTAACAAAAAAAGCCTTTCAAAGCGTCTTTTCGGCACTTTCCTCTCACTCAATGCCCCTTCCCCACCCCCCAACCCCTTACCCAATCCTCTGATCTACAAGCTGAGACAACTTTCAAGTCCGTGCATGCAATGCCACGCCCACAATCGTCCCCTCGCCGAAAGTTGAGCAATTGCATGCCTTAAAAGTGTCCTTTCGCCACTTTCCCCTGGCCCAATGCCCCCTCCCCAACCATTCCCACATAACCCATCCGATGACCTATAACCTACCACACGCCTATATATGTATGTCATGCCACGCCTACAAATAAGCGACGTCAATAACCAACAAAAACCCCAAAAAAACTAACACCGTACCCGATTTCTCATTCCCGTGACTTAAAGTAACAAAAAAAGCCTTTCAAAGCGTCTTTTCGGCACTTTCCTCTCACTCAATGCCCCTTCCCCACCCCCCAACCCCTTACCCAATCCTCTGATCTACAAGCTGAGACAACTTTCAAGTCCGTGCATGCAATGCCACGCCCACAATCGTCCCCTCGCCGAAAGTTGAGCAATTGCATGCCTTAAAAGTGTCCTTTCGCCACTTTCCCCTGGCCCAATGCCCCCTCCCCAACCATTCCCACATAACCCATCCGATGACCTATAACCTACCACACGCCTATATATGTATGTCATGCCACGCCTACAAATAAGCGACGTCAATAACCAACAAAAACCCCAAAAAAACTAACACCGTACCCGATTTCTCATTCCCGTGACTTAAAGTAACAAAAAAAGCCTTTCAAAGCGTCTTTTCGGCACTTTCCTCTCACTCAATGCCCCTTCCCCACCCCCCAACCCCTTACCCAATCCTCTGATCTACAAGCTGAGACAACTTTCAAGTCCGTGCATGCAATGCCACGCCCACAATCGTCCCCTCGCCGAAAGTTGAGCAATTGCATGCCTTAAAAGTGTCCTTTCGCCACTTTCCCCTGGCCCAATGCCCCCTCCCCAACCATTCCCACATAACCCATCCGATGACCTATAACCTACCACACGCCTATATATGTATGTCATGCCACGCCTACAAATAAGCGACGTCAATAACCAACAAAAACCCCAAAAAAACTAACACCGTACCCGATTTCTCATTCCCGTGACTTAAAGTAACAAAAAAAGCCTTTCAAAGCGTCTTTTCGGCACTTTCCTCTCACTCAATGCCCCTTCCCCACCCCCCAACCCCTTACCCAATCCTCTGATCTACAAGCTGAGACAACTTTCAAGTCCGTGCATGCAATGCCACGCCCACAATCGTCCCCTCGCCGAAAGTTGAGCAATTGCATGCCTTAAAAGTGTCCTTTCGCCACTTTCCCCTGGCCCAATGCCCCCTCCCCAACCATTCCCACATAACCCATCCGATGACCTATAACCTACCACACGCCTATATATGTATGTCATGCCACGCCTACAAATAAGCGACGTCAATAACCAACAAAAACCCCAAAAAAACTAACACCGTACCCGATTTCTCATTCCCGTGACTTAAAGTAACAAAAAAAGCCTTTCAAAGCGTCTTTTCGGCACTTTCCTCTCACTCAATGCCCCTTCCCCACCCCCCAACCCCTTACCCAATCCTCTGATCTACAAGCTGAGACAACTTTCAAGTCCGTGCATGCAATGCCACGCCCACAATCGTCCCCTCGCCGAAAGTTGAGCAATTGCATGCCTTAAAAGTGTCCTTTCGCCACTTTCCCCTGGCCCAATGCCCCCTCCCCAACCATTCCCACATAACCCATCCGATGACCTATAACCTACCACACGCCTATATATGTATGTCATGCCACGCCTACAAATAAGCGACGTCAATAACCAACAAAAACCCCAAAAAAACTAACACCGTACCCGATTTCTCATTCCCGTGACTTAAAGTAACAAAAAAAGCCTTTCAAAGCGTCTTTTCGGCACTTTCCTCTCACTCAATGCCCCTTCCCCACCCCCCAACCCCTTACCCAATCCTCTGATCTACAAGCTGAGACAACTTTCAAGTCCGTGCATGCAATGCCACGCCCACAATCGTCCCCTCGCCGAAAGTTGAGCAATTGCATGCCTTAAAAGTGTCCTTTCGCCACTTTCCCCTGGCCCAATGCCCCCTCCCCAACCATTCCCACATAACCCATCCGATGACCTATAACCTACCACACGCCTATATATGTATGTCATGCCACGCCTACAAATAAGCGACGTCAATAACCAACAAAAACCCCAAAAAAACTAACACCGTACCCGATTTCTCATTCCCGTGACTTAAAGTAACAAAAAAAGCCTTTCAAAGCGTCTTTTCGGCACTTTCCTCTCACTCAATGCCCCTTCCCCACCCCCCAACCCCTTACCCAATCCTCTGATCTACAAGCTGAGACAACTTTCAAGTCCGTGCATGCAATGCCACGCCCACAATCGTCCCCTCGCCGAAAGTTGAGCAATTGCATGCCTTAAAAGTGTCCTTTCGCCACTTTCCCCTGGCCCAATGCCCCCTCCCCAACCATTCCCACATAACCCATCCGATGACCTATAACCTACCACACGCCTATATATGTATGTCATGCCACGCCTACAAATAAGCGACGTCAATAACCAACAAAAACCCCAAAAAAACTAACACCGTACCCGATTTCTCATTCCCGTGACTTAAAGTAACAAAAAAAGCCTTTCAAAGCGTCTTTTCGGCACTTTCCTCTCACTCAATGCCCCTTCCCCACCCCCCAACCCCTTACCCAATCCTCTGATCTACAAGCTGAGACAAGTTTCAAGTCCGTGCATGCAATGCCACGCCCACAATCGTCCCCTCGCCGAAAGTTGAGCAATTGCATGCCTTAAAAGTGTCCTTTCGCCACTTTCCCCTGGCCCAATGCCCCCTCCCCAACCATTCCCACATAACCCATCCGATGACCTATAACCTACCACACGCCTATATATGTATGTCATGCCACGCCTACAAATAAGCGACGTCAATAACCAACAAAAACCCCAAAAAAACTAACACCGTACCCGATTTCTCATTCCCGTGACTTAAAGTAACAAAAAAAGCCTTTCAAAGCGTCTTTTCGGCACTTTCCTCTCACTCAATGCCCCTTCCCCACCCCCCAACCCCTTACCCAATCCTCTGATCTACAAGCTGAGACAACTTTCAAGTCCGTGCATGCAATGCCACGCCCACAATCGTCCCCTCGCCGAAAGTTGAGCAATTGCATGCCTTAAAAGTGTCCTTTCGCCACTTTCCCCTGGCCCAATGCCCCCTCCCCAACCATTCCCACATAACCCATCCGATGACCTATAACCTACCACACGCCTATATATGTATGTCATGCCACGCCTACAAATAAGCGACGTCAATAACCAACAAAAACCCCAAAAAAACTAACACCGTACCCGATTTCTCATTCCCGTGACTTAAAGTAACAAAAAAAGCCTTTCAAAGCGTCTTTTCGGCACTTTCCTCTCACTCAATGCCCCTTCCCCACCCCCCAACCCCTTACCCAATCCTCTGATCTACAAGCTGAGACAACTTTCAAGTCCGTGCATGCAATGCCACGCCCACAATCGTCCCCTCGCCGAAAGTTGAGCAATTGCATGCCTTAAAAGTGTCCTTTCGCCACTTTCCCCTGGCCCAATGCCCCCTCCCCAACCATTCCCACATAACCCATCCGATGACCTATAACCTACCACACGCCTATATATGTATGTCATGCCACGCCTACAAATAAGCGACGTCAATAACCAACAAAAACCCCAAAAAAACTAACACCGTACCCGATTTCTCATTCCCGTGACTTAAAGTAACAAAAAAAGCCTTTCAAAGCGTCTTTTCGGCACTTTCCTCTCACTCAATGCCCCTTCCCCACCCCCCAACCCCTTACCCAATCCTCTGATCTACAAGCTGAGACAACTTTCAAGTCCGTGCATGCAATGCCACGCCCACAATCGTCCCCTCGCCGAAAGTTGAGCAATTGCATGCCTTAAAAGTGTCCTTTCGCCACTTTCCCCTGGCCCAATGCCCCCTCCCCAACCATTCCCACATAACCCATCCGATGACCTATAACCTACCACACGCCTATATATGTATGTCATGCCACGCCTACAAATAAGCGACGTCAATAACCAACAAAAACCCCAAAAAAACTAACACCGTACCCGATTTCTCATTCCCGTGACTTAAAGTAACAAAAAAAGCCTTTCAAAGCGTCTTTTCGGCACTTTCCTCTCACTCAATGCCCCTTCCCCACCCCCCAACCCCTTACCCAATCCTCTGATCTACAAGCTGAGACAACTTTCAAGTCCGTGCATGCAATGCCACGCCCACAATCGTCCCCTCGCCGAAAGTTGAGCAATTGCATGCCTTAAAAGTGTCCTTTCGCCACTTTCCCCTGGCCCAATGCCCCCTCCCCAACCATTCCCACATAACCCATCCGATGACCTATAACCTACCACACGCCTATATATGTATGTCATGCCACGCCTACAAATAAGCGACGTCAATAACCAACAAAAACCCCAAAAAAACTAACACCGTACCCGATTTCTCATTCCCGTGACTTAAAGTAACAAAAAAAGCCTTTCAAAGCGTCTTTTCGGCACTTTCCTCTCACTCAATGCCCCTTCCCCACCCCCCAACCCCTTACCCAATCCTCTGATCTACAAGCTGAGACAACTTTCAAGTCCGTGCATGCAATGCCACGCCCACAATCGTCCCCTCGCCGAAAGTTGAGCAATTGCATGCCTTAAAAGTGTCCTTTCGCCACTTTCCCCTGGCCCAATGCCCCCTCCCCAACCATTCCCACATAACCCATCCGATGACCTATAACCTACCACACGCCTATATATGTATGTCATGCCACGCCTACAAATAAGCGACGTCAATAACCAACAAAAACCCCAAAAAAACTAACACCGTACCCGATTTCTCATTCCCGTGACTTAAAGTAACAAAAAAAGCCTTTCAAAGCGTCTTTTCGGCACTTTCCTCTCACTCAATGCCCCTTCCCCACCTCCCAACCCCTCACCCAATCCTCTGATCTACAAGCTGAGACAACTTTCAAGTCCGTGCATGCAATGCCACGCCCACAATCGTCCCCTCGCCGAAGGTAAGCTAATTCAATGCTTCCAAGTCACCTTTCGCCATTCTCCCCCGGCCCAATGCCCTCACCTTAACCATTCCCATATACCGCATAGGCGTGACCTATAACCTACCACACGCCTATATATGTATGTCATGCCACGCCTACAAATAAGCGACGTCAATAACCAACAAAAACCCCAAAAAAACTAACACCGTACCCGATTTCTCATTCCCGTGACTTAAAGTAACAAAAAAAGCCTTTCAAAGCGTCTTTTCGGCACTTTCCTCTCACTCAATGCCCCTTCCCCACCCCCCAACCCCTTACCCAATCCTCTGATCTACAAGCTGAGACAACTTTCAAGTCCGTGCATGCAATGCCACGCCCACAATCGTCCCCTCGCCGAAAGTTGAGCAATTGCATGCCTTAAAAGTGTCCTTTCGCCACTTTCCCCTGGCCCAATGCCCCCTCCCCAACCATTCCCACATAACCCATCCGATGACCTATAACCTACCACACGCCTATATATGTATGTCATGCCACGCCTACAAATAAGCGACGTCAATAACCAACAAAAACCCCAAAAAAACTAACACCGTACCCGATTTCTCATTCCCGTGACTTAAAGTAACAAAAAAAGCCTTTCAAAGCGTCTTTTCGGCACTTTCCTCTCACTCAATGCCCCTTCCCCACCCCCCAACCCCTTACCCAATCCTCTGATCTACAAGCTGAGACAACTTTCAAGTCCGTGCATGCAATGCCACGCCCACAATCGTCCCCTCGCCGAAAGTTGAGCAATTGCATGCCTTAAAAGTGTCCTTTCGCCACTTTCCCCTGGCCCAATGCCCCCTCCCCAACCATTCCCACATAACCCATCCGATGACCTATAACCTACCACACGCCTATATATGTATGTCATGCCACGCCTACAAATAAGCGACGTCAATAACCAACAAAAACCCCAAAAAAACTAACACCGTACCCGATTTCTCATTCCCGTGACTTAAAGTAACAAAAAAAGCCTTTCAAAGCGTCTTTTCGGCACTTTCCTCTCACTCAATGCCCCTTCCCCACCCCCCAACCCCTTACCCAATCCTCTGATCTACAAGCTGAGACAACTTTCAAGTCCGTGCATGCAATGCCACGCCCACAATCGTCCCCTCGCCGAAAGTTGAGCAATTGCATGCCTTAAAAGTGTCCTTTCGCCACTTTCCCCTGGCCCAATGCCCCCTCCCCAACCATTCCCACATAACCCATCCGATGACCTATAACCTACCACACGCCTATATATGTATGTCATGCCACGCCTACAAATAAGCGACGTCAATAACCAACAAAAACCCCAAAAAAACTAACACCGTACCCGATTTCTCATTCCCGTGACTTAAAGTAACAAAAAAAGCCTTTCAAAGCGTCTTTTCGGCACTTTCCTCTCACTCAATGCCCCTTCCCCACCCCCCAACCCCTTACCCAATCCTCTGATCTACAAGCTGAGACAACTTTCAAGTCCGTGCATGCAATGCCACGCCCACAATCGTCCCCTCGCCGAAAGTTGAGCAATTGCATGCCTTAAAAGTGTCCTTTCGCCACTTTCCCCTGGCCCAATGCCCCCTCCCCAACCATTCCCACATAACCCATCCGATGACCTATAACCTACCACACGCCTATATATGTATGTCATGCCACGCCTACAAATAAGCGACGTCAATAACCAACAAAAACCCCAAAAAAACTAACACCGTACCCGATTTCTCATTCCCGTGACTTAAAGTAACAAAAAAAGCCTTTCAAAGCGTCTTTTCGGCACTTTCCTCTCACTCAATGCCCCTTCCCCACCCCCCAACCCCTTACCCAATCCTCTGATCTACAAGCTGAGACAACTTTCAAGTCCGTGCATGCAATGCCACGCCCACAATCGTCCCCTCGCCGAAAGTTGAGCAATTGCATGCCTTAAAAGTGTCCTTTCGCCACTTTCCCCTGGCCCAATGCCCCCTCCCCAACCATTCCCACATAACCCATCCGATGACCTATAACCTACCACACGCCTATATATGTATGTCATGCCACGCCTACAAATAAGCGACGTCAATAACCAACAAAAACCCCAAAAAAACTAACACCGTACCCGATTTCTCATTCCCGTGACTTAAAGTAACAAAAAAAGCCTTTCAAAGCGTCTTTTCGGCACTTTCCTCTCACTCAATGCCCCTTCCCCACCCCCCAACCCCTTACCCAATCCTCTGATCTACAAGCTGAGACAACTTTCAAGTCCGTGCATGCAATGCCACGCCCACAATCGTCCCCTCGCCGAAAGTTGAGCAATTGCATGCCTTAAAAGTGTCCTTTCGCCACTTTCCCCTGGCCCAATGCCCCCTCCCCAACCATTCCCACATAACCCATCCGATGACCTATAACCTACCACACGCCTATATATGTATGTCATGCCACGCCTACAAATAAGCGACGTCAATAACCAACAAAAACCCCAAAAAAACTAACACCGTACCCGATTTCTCATTCCCGTGACTTAAAGTAACAAAAAAAGCCTTTCAAAGCGTCTTTTCGGCACTTTCCTCTCACTCAATGCCCCTTCCCCACCCCCCAACCCCTTACCCAATCCTCTGATCTACAAGCTGAGACAACTTTCAAGTCCGTGCATGCAATGCCACGCCCACAATCGTCCCCTCGCCGAAAGTTGAGCAATTGCATGCCTTAAAAGTGTCCTTTCGCCACTTTCCCCTGGCCCAATGCCCCCTCCCCAACCATTCCCACATAACCCATCCGATGACCTATAACCTACCACACGCCTATATATGTATGTCATGCCACGCCTACAAATAAGCGACGTCAATAACCAACAAAAACCCCAAAAAAACTAACACCGTACCCGATTTCTCATTCCCGTGACTTAAAGTAACAAAAAAAGCCTTTCAAAGCGTCTTTTCGGCACTTTCCTCTCACTCAATGCCCCTTCCCCACCCCCCAACCCCTTACCCAATCCTCTGATCTACAAGCTGAGACAACTTTCAAGTCCGTGCATGCAATGCCACGCCCACAATCGTCCCCTCGCCGAAAGTTGAGCAATTGCATGCCTTAAAAGTGTCCTTTCGCCACTTTCCCCTGGCCCAATGCCCCCTCCCCAACCATTCCCACATAACCCATCCGATGACCTATAACCTACCACACGCCTATATATGTATGTCATGCCACGCCTACAAATAAGCGACGTCAATAACCAACAAAAACCCCAAAAAAACTAACACCGTACCCGATTTCTCATTCCCGTGACTTAAAGTAACAAAAAAAGCCTTTCAAAGCGTCTTTTCGGCACTTTCCTCTCACTCAATGCCCCTTCCCCACCCCCCAACCCCTTACCCAATCCTCTGATCTACAAGCTGAGACAACTTTCAAGTCCGTGCATGCAATGCCACGCCCACAATCGTCCCCTCGCCGAAAGTTGAGCAATTGCATGCCTTAAAAGTGTCCTTTCGCCACTTTCCCCTGGCCCAATGCCCCCTCCCCAACCATTCCCACATAACCCATCCGATGACCTATAACCTACCACACGCCTATATATGTATGTCATGCCACGCCTACAAATAAGCGACGTCAATAACCAACAAAAACCCCAAAAAAACTAACACCGTACCCGATTTCTCATTCCCGTGACTTAAAGTAACAAAAAAAGCCTTTCAAAGCGTCTTTTCGGCACTTTCCTCTCACTCAATGCCCCTTCCCCACCCCCCAACCCCTTACCCAATCCTCTGATCTACAAGCTGAGACAACTTTCAAGTCCGTGCATGCAATGCCACGCCCACAATCGTCCCCTCGCCGAAAGTTGAGCAATTGCATGCCTTAAAAGTGTCCTTTCGCCACTTTCCCCTGGCCCAATGCCCCCTCCCCAACCATTCCCACATAACCCATCCGATGACCTATAACCTACCACACGCCTATATATGTATGTCATGCCACGCCTACAAATAAGCGACGTCAATAACCAACAAAAACCCCAAAAAAACTAACACCGTACCCGATTTCTCATTCCCGTGACTTAAAGTAACAAAAAAAGCCTTTCAAAGCGTCTTTTCGGCACTTTCCTCTCACTCAATGCCCCTTCCCCACCCCCCAACCCCTTACCCAATCCTCTGATCTACAAGCTGAGACAACTTTCAAGTCCGTGCATGCAATGCCACGCCCACAATCGTCCCCTCGCCGAAAGTTGAGCAATTGCATGCCTTAAAAGTGTCCTTTCGCCACTTTCCCCTGGCCCAATGCCCCCTCCCCAACCATTCCCACATAACCCATCCGATGACCTATAACCTACCACACGCCTATATATGTATGTCATGCCACGCCTACAAATAAGCGACGTCAATAACCAACAAAAACCCCAAAAAAACTAACACCGTACCCGATTTCTCATTCCCGTGACTTAAAGTAACAAAAAAAGCCTTTCAAAGCGTCTTTTCGGCACTTTCCTCTCACTCAATGCCCCTTCCCCACCCCCCAACCCCTTACCCAATCCTCTGATCTACAAGCTGAGACAACTTTCAAGTCCGTGCATGCAATGCCACGCCCACAATCGTCCCCTCGCCGAAAGTTGAGCAATTGCATGCCTTAAAAGTGTCCTTTCGCCACTTTCCCCTGGCCCAATGCCCCCTCCCCAACCATTCCCACATAACCCATCCGATGACCTATAACCTACCACACGCCTATATATGTATGTCATGCCACGCCTACAAATAAGCGACGTCAATAACCAACAAAAACCCCAAAAAAACTAACACCGTACCCGATTTCTCATTCCCGTGACTTAAAGTAACAAAAAAAGCCTTTCAAAGCGTCTTTTCGGCACTTTCCTCTCACTCAATGCCCCTTCCCCACCCCCCAACCCCTTACCCAATCCTCTGATCTACAAGCTGAGACAACTTTCAAGTCCGTGCATGCAATGCCACGCCCACAATCGTCCCCTCGCCGAAAGTTGAGCAATTGCATGCCTTAAAAGTGTCCTTTCGCCACTTTCCCCTGGCCCAATGCCCCCTCCCCAACCATTCCCACATAACCCATCCGATGACCTATAACCTACCACACGCCTATATATGTATGTCATGCCACGCCTACAAATAAGCGACGTCAATAACCAACAAAAACCCCAAAAAAACTAACACCGTACCCGATTTCTCATTCCCGTGACTTAAAGTAACAAAAAAAGCCTTTCAAAGCGTCTTTTCGGCACTTTCCTCTCACTCAATGCCCCTTCCCCACCCCCCAACCCCTTACCCAATCCTCTGATCTACAAGCTGAGACAACTTTCAAGTCCGTGCATGCAATGCCACGCCCACAATCGTCCCCTCGCCGAAAGTTGAGCAATTGCATGCCTTAAAAGTGTCCTTTCGCCACTTTCCCCTGGCCCAATGCCCCCTCCCCAACCATTCCCACATAACCCATCCGATGACCTATAACCTACCACACGCCTATATATGTATGTCATGCCACGCCTACAAATAAGCGACGTCAATAACCAACAAAAACCCCAAAAAAACTAACACCGTACCCGATTTCTCATTCCCGTGACTTAAAGTAACAAAAAAAGCCTTTCAAAGCGTCTTTTCGGCACTTTCCTCTCACTCAATGCCCCTTCCCCACCCCCCAAGCCCTTACCCAATCCTCTGATCTACAAGCTGAGACAACTTTCAAGTCCGTGCATGCAATGCCACGCCCACAATCGTCCCCTCGCCGAAAGTTGAGCAATTGCATGCCTTAAAAGTGTCCTTTCGCCACTTTCCCCTGGCCCAATGCCCCCTCCCCAACCATTCCCACATAACCCATCCGATGACCTATAACCTACCACACGCCTATATATGTATGTCATGCCACGCCTACAAATAAGCGACGTCAATAACCAACAAAAACCCCAAAAAAACTAACACCGTACCCGATTTCTCATTCCCGTGACTTAAAGTAACAAAAAAAGCCTTTCAAAGCGTCTTTTCGGCACTTTCCTCTCACTCAATGCCCCTTCCCCACCCCCCAACCCCTTACCCAATCCTCTGATCTACAAGCTGAGACAACTTTCAAGTCCGTGCATGCAATGCCACGCCCACAATCGTCCCCTCGCCGAAAGTTGAGCAATTGCATGCCTTAAAAGTGTCCTTTCGCCACTTTCCCCTGGCCCAATGCCCCCTCCCCAACCATTCCCACATAACCCATCCGATGACCTATAACCTACCACACGCCTATATATGTATGTCATGCCACGCCTACAAATAAGCGACGTCAATAACCAACAAAAACCCCAAAAAAACTAACACCGTACCCGATTTCTCATTCCCGTGACTTAAAGTAACAAAAAAAGCCTTTCAAAGCGTCTTTTCGGCACTTTCCTCTCACTCAATGCCCCTTCCCCACCCCCCAACCCCTTACCCAATCCTCTGATCTACAAGCTGAGACAACTTTCAAGTCCGTGCATGCAATGCCACGCCCACAATCGTCCCCTCGCCGAAAGTTGAGCAATTGCATGCCTTAAAAGTGTCCTTTCGCCACTTTCCCCTGGCCCAATGCCCCCTCCCCAACCATTCCCACATAACCCATCCGATGACCTATAACCTACCACACGCCTATATATGTATGTCATGCCACGCCTACAAATAAGCGACGTCAATAACCAACAAAAACCCCAAAAAAACTAACACCGTACCCGATTTCTCATTCCCGTGACTTAAAGTAACAAAAAAAGCCTTTCAAAGCGTCTTTTCGGCACTTTCCTCTCACTCAATGCCCCTTCCCCAGCCCCCAACCCCTTACCCAATCCTCTGATCTACAAGCTGAGACAACTTTCAAGTCCGTGCATGCAATGCCACGCCCACAATCGTCCCCTCGCCGAAAGTTGAGCAATTGCATGCCTTAAAAGTGTCCTTTCGCCACTTTCCCCTGGCCCAATGCCCCCTCCCCAACCATTCCCACATAACCCATCCGATGACCTATAACCTACCACACGCCTATATATGTATGTCATGCCACGCCTACAAATAAGCGACGTCAATAACCAACAAAAACCCCAAAAAAACTAACACCGTACCCGATTTCTCATTCCCGTGACTTAAAGTAACAAAAAAAGCCTTTCAAAGCGTCTTTTCGGCACTTTCCTCTCACTCAATGCCCCTTCCCCACCCCCCAACCCCTTACCCAATCCTCTGATCTACAAGCTGAGACAACTTTCAAGTCCGTGCATGCAATGCCACGCCCACAATCGTCCCCTCGCCGAAAGTTGAGCAATTGCATGCCTTAAAAGTGTCCTTTCGCCACTTTCCCCTGGCCCAATGCCCCCTCCCCAACCATTCCCACATAACCCATCCGATGACCTATAACCTACCACACGCCTATATATGTATGTCATGCCACGCCTACAAATAAGCGACGTCAATAACCAACAAAAACCCCAAAAAAACTAACACCGTACCCGATTTCTCATTCCCGTGACTTAAAGTAACAAAAAAAGCCTTTCAAAGCGTCTTTTCGGCACTTTCCTCTCACTCAATGCCCCTTCCCCACCCCCCAACCCCTTACCCAATCCTCTGATCTACAAGCTGAGACAACTTTCAAGTCCGTGCATGCAATGCCACGCCCACAATCGTCCCCTCGCCGAAAGTTGAGCAATTGCATGCCTTAAAAGTGTCCTTTCGCCACTTTCCCCTGGCCCAATGCCCCCTCCCCAACCATTCCCACATAACCCATCCGATGACCTATAACCTACCACACGCCTATATATGTATGTCATGCCACGCCTACAAATAAGCGACGTCAATAACCAACAAAAACCCCAAAAAAACTAACACCGTACCCGATTTCTCATTCCCGTGACTTAAAGTAACAAAAAAAGCCTTTCAAAGCGTCTTTTCGGCACTTTCCTCTCACTCAATGCCCCTTCCCCACCCCCCAAGCCCTTACCCAATCCTCTGATCTACAAGCTGAGACAACTTTCAAGTCCGTGCATGCAATGCCACGCCCACAATCGTCCCCTCGCCGAAAGTTGAGCAATTGCATGCCTTAAAAGTGTCCTTTCGCCACTTTCCCCTGGCCCAATGCCCCCTCCCCAACCATTCCCACATAACCCATCCGATGACCTATAACCTACCACACGCCTATATATGTATGTCATGCCACGCCTACAAATAAGCGACGTCAATAACCAACAAAAACCCCAAAAAAACTAACACCGTACCCGATTTCTCATTCCCGTGACTTAAAGTAACAAAAAAAGCCTTTCAAAGCGTCTTTTCGGCACTTTCCTCTCACTCAATGCCCCTTCCCCACCCCCCAACCCCTTACCCAATCCTCTGATCTACAAGCTGAGACAACTTTCAAGTCCGTGCATGCAATGCCACGCCCACAATCGTCCCCTCGCCGAAAGTTGAGCAATTGCATGCCTTAAAAGTGTCCTTTCGCCACTTTCCCCTGGCCCAATGCCCCCTCCCCAACCATTCCCACATAACCCATCCGATGACCTATAACCTACCACACGCCTATATATGTATGTCATGCCACGCCTACAAATAAGCGACGTCAATAACCAACAAAAACCCCAAAAAAACTAACACCGTACCCGATTTCTCATTCCCGTGACTTAAAGTAACAAAAAAAGCCTTTCAAAGCGTCTTTTCGGCACTTTCCTCTCACTCAATGCCCCTTCCCCACCCCCCAACCCCTTACCCAATCCTCTGATCTACAAGCTGAGACAACTTTCAAGTCCGTGCATGCAATGCCACGCCCACAATCGTCCCCTCGCCGAAAGTTGAGCAATTGCATGCCTTAAAAGTGTCCTTTCGCCACTTTCCCCTGGCCCAATGCCCCCTCCCCAACCATTCCCACATAACCCATCCGATGACCTATAACCTACCACACGCCTATATATGTATGTCATGCCACGCCTACAAATAAGCGACGTCAATAACCAACAAAAACCCCAAAAAAACTAACACCGTACCCGATTTCTCATTCCCGTGACTTAAAGTAACAAAAAAAGCCTTTCAAAGCGTCTTTTCGGCACTTTCCTCTCACTCAATGCCCCTTCCCCAGCCCCCAACCCCTTACCCAATCCTCTGATCTACAAGCTGAGACAACTTTCAAGTCCGTGCATGCAATGCCACGCCCACAATCGTCCCCTCGCCGAAAGTTGAGCAATTGCATGCCTTAAAAGTGTCCTTTCGCCACTTTCCCCTGGCCCAATGCCCCCTCCCCAACCATTCCCACATAACCCATCCGATGACCTATAACCTACCACACGCCTATATATGTATGTCATGCCACGCCTACAAATAAGCGACGTCAATAACCAACAAAAACCCCAAAAAAACTAACACCGTACCCGATTTCTCATTCCCGTGACTTAAAGTAACAAAAAAAGCCTTTCAAAGCGTCTTTTCGGCACTTTCCTCTCACTCAATGCCCCTTCCCCACCCCCCAACCCCTTACCCAATCCTCTGATCTACAAGCTGAGACAACTTTCAAGTCCGTGCATGCAATGCCACGCCCACAATCGTCCCCTCGCCGAAAGTTGAGCAATTGCATGCCTTAAAAGTGTCCTTTCGCCACTTTCCCCTGGCCCAATGCCCCCTCCCCAACCATTCCCACATAACCCATCCGATGACCTATAACCTACCACACGCCTATATATGTATGTCATGCCACGCCTACAAATAAGCGACGTCAATAACCAACAAAAACCCCAAAAAAACTAACACCGTACCCGATTTCTCATTCCCGTGACTTAAAGTAACAAAAAAAGCCTTTCAAAGCGTCTTTTCGGCACTTTCCTCTCACTCAATGCCCCTTCCCCACCCCCCAACCCCTTACCCAATCCTCTGATCTACAAGGTGAGACAACTTTCAAGTCCGTGCATGCAATGCCACGCCCACAATCGTCCCCTCGCCGAAAGTTGAGCAATTGCATGCCTTAAAAGTGTCCTTTCGCCACTTTCCCCTGGCCCAATGCCCCCTCCCCAACCATTCCCACATAACCCATCCGATGACCTATAACCTACCACACGCCTATATATGTATGTCATGCCACGCCTACAAATAAGCGACGTCAATAACCAACGAAAACCCCAAAAAAACTAACACCGTACCCGATTTCTCATTCCCGTGACTTAAAGTAACAAAAAAAGCCTTTCAAAGCGTCTTTTCGGCACTTTCCTCTCACTCAATGCCCCTTCCCCACCCCCCAACCCCTTACCCAATCCTCTGATCTACAAGCTGAGACAACTTTCAAGTCCGTGCATGCAATGCCACGCCCACAATCGTCCCCTCGCCGAAAGTTGAGCAATTGCATGCCTTAAAAGTGTCCTTTCGCCACTTTCCCCTGGCCCAATGCCCCCTCCCCAACCATTCCCACATAACCCATCCGATGACCTATAACCTACCACACGCCTATATATGTATGTCATGCCACGCCTACAAATAAGCGACGTCAATAACCAACAAAAACCCCAAAAAAACTAACACCGTACCCGATTTCTCATTCCCGTGACTTAAAGTAACAAAAAAAGCCTTTCAAAGCGTCTTTTCGGCACTTTCCTCTCACTCAATGCCCCTTCCCCACCCCCCAACCCCTTACCCAATCCTCTGATCTACAAGCTGAGCTGAGACAACTTTCAAGTCCGTGCATGCAATGCCACGCCCACAATCGTCCCCTCGCCGAAAGTTGAGCAATTGCATGCCTTAAAAGTGTCCTTTCGCCACTTTCCCCTGGCCCAATGCCCCCTCCCCAACCATTCCCACATAACCCATCCGATGACCTATAACCTACCACACGCCTATATATGTATGTCATGCCACGCCTACAAATAAGCGACGTCAATAACCAACAAAGTCCCCAAAAAAACTAACACCGTACCCGAATTCTCATTCCCGTGACTTAAAGTAACAAAAAAAAGCCTTTCAAAGCGTCTTTTCGGCACTTTCCTCTCACTCAATGCCCCTTCCCCACCCCCCAACCCCTTACCCAATCCTCTGATCTACAAGCTGAGACAACTTTCAAGTCCGTGCATGCAATGCCACGCCCACAATCGTCCCCTCGCCGAAAGTTGAGCAATTGCATGCCTTAAAAGTGTCCTTTCGCCACTTTCCCCTGGCCCAATGCCCCCTCCCCAACCATTCCCACATAACCCATCGATGACCTATAACCTACCACACGCCTATATATGTATGTCATGCCACGCCTACAAATAAGCGACGTCAATAACCAACAAAAACCCCAAAAAAACTAACACCGTACCCGATTTCTCATTCCCGTGACTTAAAGTAACAAAAAAAGCCTTTCAAAGCGTCTTTTCGGCACTTTCCTCTCACTCAATGCCCCTTCCCCACCCCCCAACCCCTTACCCAATCCTCTGATCTACAAGCTGAGACAACTTTCAAGTCCGTGCATGCAATGCCACGCCCCACAATCGTCCCCTCGCCGAAAGTTGAGCAATTGCATGCCTTAAAAGTGTCCTTTCGCCACTTTCCCCTGGCCCAATGCCCCCTCCCCAACCATTCCCACATAACCCATCCGATGACCTATAACCTACCACACGCCTATATATGTATGTCATGCCACGCCTACAAATAAGCGACGTCAATAACCAACAAAAACCCCAAAAAAACTAACACCGTACCCGATTTCTCATTCCCGTGACTTAAAGTAACAAAAAAAGCCTTTCAAAGCGTCTTTTCGGCACTTTCCTCTCACTCAATGCCCTTCCCCACCCCCCAACCCCTTACCCAATCCTCTGATCTACAAGCTGAGACAACTTTCAAGTCCGTGCATGCAATGCCACGCCCACAATCGTCCCCTCGCCGAAAGTTGAGCAATTGCATGCCTTAAAAGTGTCCTTTCGCCACTTTCCCCTGGCCCAATGCCCCCTCCCCAACCATTCCCACATAACCCATCCGATGACCTATAACCTACCACACGCCTATATATGTATGTCATGCCACGCCTACAAATAAGCGACGTCAATAACCAACAAAAACCCCAAAAAAACTAACACCGTACCCGATTTCTCATTCCCGTGACTTAAAGTAACAAAAAAAGCCTTTCAAAGCGTCTTTTCGGCACTTTCCTCTCACTCAATGCCCCTTCCCCACCCCCCAACCCCTTACCCAATCCTCTGATCTACAAGCTGAGACAACTTTCAAGTCCGTGCATGCAATGCCACGCCCACAATCGTCCCCTCGCCGAAAGTTGAGCAATTGCATGCCTTAAAAGTGTCCTTTCGCCACTTTCCCCTGGCCCAATGCCCCCTCCCCAACCATTCCCACATAACCCATCCGATGACCTATAACCTACCACACGCCTATATATGTATGTCATGCCACGCCTACAAATAAGCGACGTCAATAACCAACAAAAACCCCAAAAAAACTAACACCGTACCCGATTTCTCATTCCCGTGACTTAAAGTAACAAAAAAAGCCTTTCAAAGCGTCTTTTCGGCACTTTCCTCTCACTCAATGCCCCTTCCCCACCC
Source organism: Blera fallax (assembly GCA_946965025.1). Lineage (NCBI taxonomy): Eukaryota > Metazoa > Arthropoda > Insecta > Diptera > Syrphidae > Blera > Blera fallax. The sequence continues at coordinate 147,706 of CAMPTQ010000035.1, forward strand.
CCCAACCCCTTACCCAATCCTCTGATCTACAAGCTGAGACAACTTTCAAGTCGTGCATGCAATGCCACGCCCACAATCGTCCCCTCGCCGAAAGTTGAGCAATTGCATGCCTTAAAAGTGTCCTTTCGCCACTTTCCCCTGGCCCAATGCCCCCTCCCCAACCATTCCCACATAACCCATCCGATGACCTATAACCTACCACACGCCTATATATGTATGTCATGCCACGCCTACAAATAAGCGACGTCAATAACCAACAAAAACCCCAAAAAAACTAACACCGTACCCGATTTCTCATTCCCGTGACTTAAAGTAACAAAAAAAAGCCTTTCAAAGCGTCTTTTCGGCACTTTCCTCTCACTCAATGCCCCTTCCCCACCCCCCAACCCCTTACCCAATCCTCTGATCTACAAGCTGAGACAACTTTCAAGTCCGTGCATGCAATGCCACGCCCACAATCGTCCCCTCGCCGAAAGTTGAGCAATTGCATGCCTTAAAAGTGTCCTTTCGCCACTTTCCCCTGGCCCAATGCCCCCTCCCCAACCATTCCCACATAACCCATCCGATGACCTATAACCTACCACACGCCTATATATGTATGTCATGCCACGCCTACAAATAAGCGACGTCAATAACCAACAAAAACCCCAAAAAACTAACACCGTACCCGATTTCTCATTCCGTGACTTAAAGTAACAAAAAAAGCCTTTCAAAGCGTCTTTTCGGCACTTTCCTCTCACTCAATGCCCCTTCCCCACCCCCCAACCCCTTACCCAATCCTCTGATCTACAAGCTGAGACAACTTTCAAGTCCGTGCATGCAATGCCACGCCCACAATCGTCCCCTCGCCGAAAGTTGAGCAATTGCATGCCTTAAAAGTGTCCTTTCGCCACTTTCCCCTGGCCCAATGCCCCCTCCCCAACCATTCCCACATAACCCATCCGATGACCTATAACCTACCACACGCCTATATATGTATGTCATGCCACGCCTACAAATAAGCGACGTCAATAACCAACAAAAACCCCAAAAAAACTAACACCGTACCCGATTTCTCATTCCCGTGACTTAAAGTAACAAAAAAAGCCTTTCAAAGCGTCTTTTCGGCACTTTCCTCTCACTCAATGCCCCTTCCCCACCCCCCAACCCCTTACCCAATCCTCTGATCTACAAGCTGAGACAACTTTCAAGTCCGTGCATGCAATGCCACGCCCACAATCGTCCCCTCGCCGAAAGTTGAGCAATTGCATGCCTTAAAAGTGTCCTTTCGCCACTTTCCCTGGCCCAATGCCCCCTCCCCAACCATTCCCACATAACCCATCCGATGACCTATAACCTACCACACGCCTATATATGTATGTCATGCCACGCCTACAAATAAGCGACGTCAATAACCAACAAAAACCCCAAAAAAACTAACACCGTACCCGATTTCTCATTCCCGTGACTTAAAGTAACAAAAAAAGCCTTTCAAAGCGTCTTTTCGGCACTTTCCTCTCACTCAATGCCCCTTCCCCACCCCCCAACCCCTTACCCAATCCTCTGATCTACAAGCTGAGACAACTTTCAAGTCCGTGCATGCAATGCCACGCCCACAATCGTCCCCTCGCCGAAAGTTGAGCAATTGCATGCCTTAAAAGTGTCCTTTCGCCACTTTCCCCTGGCCCAATGCCCCCTCCCCAACCATTCCCACATAACCCATCCGATGACCTATAACCTACCACACGCCTATATATGTATGTCATGCCACGCCTACAAATAAGCGACGTCAATAACCAACAAAAACCCCAAAAAAACTAACACCGTACCCGATTTCTCATTCCCGTGACTTAAAGTAACAAAAAAAGCCTTTCAAAGCGTCTTTTCGGCACTTTCCTCTCACTCAATGCCCCTTCCCCACCCCCCAACCCCTTACCCAATCCTCTGATCTACAAGCTGAGACAACTTTCAAGTCCGTGCATGCAATGCCACGGCCCACAATCGTCCCCTCGCCGAAAGTTGAGCAATTGCATGCCTTAAAAGTGTCCTTTCGCCACTTTCCCCTGGCCCAATGCCCCCTCCCCAACCATTCCCACATAACCCATCCGATGACCTATAACCTACCACACGCCTATATATGTATGTCATGCCACGCCTACAAATAAGCGACGTCAATAACCAACAAAAACCCCAAAAAAACTAACACCGTACCCGATTTCTCATTCCCGTGACTTAAAGTAACAAAAAAAGCCTTTCAAAGCGTCTTTTCGGCACTTTCCTCTCACTCAATGCCCCTTCCCCACCCCCCAACCCCTTACCCAATCCTCTGATCTACAAGCTGAGACAACTTTCAAGTCCGTGCATGCAATGCCACGCCCACAATCGTCCCTCGCCGAAAGTTGAGCAATTGCATGCCTTAAAAGTGTCCTTTCGCCACTTTCCCCTGGCCCAATGCCCCCTCCCCAACCATTCCCACATAACCCATCCGATGACCTATAACCTACCACACGCCTATATATGTATGTCATGCCACGCCTACAAATAAGCGACGTCAATAACCAACAAAAACCCCAAAAAAACTAACACCGTACCCGATTTCTCATTCCCGTGACTTAAAGTAACAAAAAAAGCCTTTCAAAGCGTCTTTTCGGCACTTTCCTCTCACTCAATGCCCCTTCCCCACCCCCCAACCCCTTACCCAATCCTCTGATCTACAAGCTGAGACAACTTTCAAGTCCGTGCATGCAATGCCACGCCCACAATCGTCCCCTCGCCGAAAGTTGAGCAATTGCATGCCTTAAAAGTGTCCTTTCGCCACTTTCCCCTGGCCCAATGCCCCCTCCCCAACCATTCCCACATAACCCATCCGATTGACCTATAACCTACCACACGCCTATATATGTATGTCATGCCACGCCTACAAATAAGCGACGTCAATAACCAACAAAAACCCCAAAAAAACTAACACCGTACCCGATTTCTCATTCCCGTGACTTAAAGTAACAAAAAAAGCCTTTCAAAGCGTCTTTTCGGCACTTTCCTCTCACTCAATGCCCCTTCCCCACCCCCCAACCCCTTACCCAATCCTCTGATCTACAAGCTGAGACAACTTTCAAGTCCGTGCATGCAATGCCACGCCCACAATCGTCCCCTCGCCGAAAGTTGAGCAATTGCATGCCTTAAAAGTGTCCTTTCGCCACTTTCCCCTGGCCCAATGCCCCCTCCCCAACCATTCCCACATAACCCATCCGATGACCTATAACCTACCACACGCCTATATATGTATGTCATGCCACGCCTACAAATAAGCGACGTCAATAACCAACAAAAACCCCAAAAAAACTAACACCGTACCCGATTTCTCATTCCCGTGACTTAAAGTAACAAAAAAAGCCTTTCAAAGCGTCTTTTCGGCACTTTCCTCTCACTCAATGCCCCTTCCCCACCCCCCAACCCCTTACCCAATCCTCTGATCTACAAGCTGAGACAACTTTCAAGTCCGTGCATGCAATGCCACGCCCACAATCGTCCCCTCGCCGAAAGTTGAGCAATTGCATGCCTTAAAAGTGTCCTTTCGCCACTTTCCCTGGCCCAATGCCCCCTCCCCAACCATTCCCACATAACCCATCCGATGACCTATAACCTACCACACGCCTATATATGTATGTCATGCCACGCCTACAAATAAGCGACGTCAATAACCAACAAAAACCCCAAAAAAACTAACACCGTACCCGATTTCTCATTCCCGTGACTTAAAGTAACAAAAAAAAGCCTTTCAAAGCGTCTTTTCGGCACTTTCCTCTCACTCAATGCCCCTTCCCCACCCCCCAACCCCTTACCCAATCCTCTGATCTACAAGCTGAGACAACTTTCAAGTCCGTGCATGCAATGCCACGCCCACAATCGTCCCCTCGCCGAAAGTTGAGCAATTGCATGCCTTAAAAGTGTCCTTTCGCCACTTTCCCCTGGCCCAATGCCCCCTCCCCAACCATTCCCACATAACCCATCCGATGACCTATAACCTACCACACGCCTATATATGTATGTCATGCCACGCCTACAAATAAGCGACGTCAATAACCAACAAAAACCCCAAAAAAACTAACACCGTACCCGATTTCTCATTCCCGTGACTTAAAGTAACAAAAAAAGCCTTTCAAAGCGTCTTTTCGGCACTTTCCTCTCACTCAATGCCCCTTCCCCACCCCCCAACCCCTTACCCAATCCTCTGATCTACAAGCTGAGACAACTTTCAAGTCCGTGCATGCAATGCCACGCCCACAATCGTCCCCTCGCCGAAAGTTGAGCAATTGCATGCCTTAAAAGTGTCCTTTCGCCACTTTCCCCTGGCCCAATGCCCCCTCCCCAACCATTCCCACATAACCCATCCGATGACCTATAACCTACCACACGCCTATATATGTATGTCATGCCACGCCTACAAATAAGCGACGTCAATAACCAACAAAAACCCCAAAAAAAACTAACACCGTACCCCGATTTCTCATTCCCGTGACCTTAAAGTAACAAAAAAAGCCTTTCAAAGCGTCTTTTCGGCACTTTCCTCTCACTCAATGCCCCTTCCCCACCCCCCAACCCCTTACCCCAATCCTCTGATCTACAAGCTGAGACAACTTTCAAGTCCGTGCATGCAATGCCACGCCCACAATCGTCCCCTCGCCGAAAGTTGAGCAATTGCATGCCTTAAAAGTGTCCTTTCGCCACTTTCCCCTGGCCCAATGCCCCCTCCCCAACCATTCCCACATAACCCATCCGATGACCTATAACCTACCACACGCCTATATATGTATGTCATGCCACGCCTACAAATAAGCGACGTCAATAACCAACAAAAACCCCAAAAAAACTAACACCGTACCCGATTTCTCATTCCCGTGACTTAAAGTAACAAAAAAAGCCTTTCAAAGCGTCTTTTCGGCACTTTCCTCTCACTCAATGCCCCTTCCCCACCCCCCAACCCCTTACCCAATCCTCTGATCTACAAGCTGAGACAACTTTCAAGTCCGTGCATGCAATGCCACGCCCACAATCGTCCCCTCGCCGAAAGTTGAGCAATTGCATGCCTTAAAAGTGTCCTTTCGCCACTTTCCCCTGGCCCAATGCCCCCTCCCCAACCATTCCCACATAACCCATCCGATGACCTATAACCTACCACACGCCTATATATGTATGTCATGCCACGCCTACAAATAAGCGACGTCAATAACCAACAAAAACCCCAAAAAAACTAACACCGTACCCGATTTCTCATTCCCGTGACTTAAAGTAACAAAAAAAGCCTTTCAAAGCGTCTTTTCGGCACTTTCCTCTCACTCAATGCCCCTTCCCCACCCCCCAACCCCTTACCCAATCCTCTGATCTACAAGCTGAGACAACTTTCAAGTCCGTGCATGCAATGCCACGCCCACAATCGTCCCCTCGCCGAAAGTTGAGCAATTGCATGCCTTAAAAGTGTCCTTTCGCCACTTTCCCCTGGCCCAATGCCCCCTCCCCAACCATTCCCACATAACCCATCCGATGACCTATAACCTACCACACGCCTATATATGTATGTCATGCCACGCCTACAAATAAGCGACGTCAATAACCAACAAAAACCCCAAAAAAACTAACACCGTACCCGATTTCTCATTCCCGTGACTTAAAGTAACAAAAAAAGCCTTTCAAAGCGTCTTTTCGGCACTTTCCTCTCACTCAATGCCCCTTCCCCACCCCCCAACCCCTTACCCAATCCTCTGATCTACAAGCTGAGACAACTTTCAAGTCCGTGCATGCAATGCCACGCCCACAATCGTCCCCTCGCCGAAAGTTGAGCAATTGCATGCCTTAAAAGTGTCCTTTCGCCACTTTCCCCTGGCCCAATGCCCCCTCCCCAACCATTCCCACATAACCCATCCGATGACCTATAACCTACCACACGCCTATATATGTATGTCATGCCACGCCTACAAATAAGCGACGTCAATAACCAACAAAAACCCCAAAAAAACTAACACCGTACCCGATTTCTCATTCCCGTGACTTAAAGTAACAAAAAAAGCCTTTCAAAGCGTCTTTTCGGCACTTTCCTCTCACTCAATGCCCCTTCCCCACCCCCCAACCCCTTACCCAATCCTCTGATCTACAAGCTGAGACAACTTTCAAGTCCGTGCATGCAATGCCACGCCCACAATCGTCCCCTCGCCGAAAGTTGAGCAATTGCATGCCTTAAAAGTGTCCTTTCGCCACTTTCCCCTGGCCCAATGCCCCCTCCCCAACCATTCCCACATAACCCATCCGATGACCTATAACCTACCACACGCCTATATATGTATGTCATGCCACGCCTACAAATAAGCGACGTCAATAACCAACAAAAACCCCAAAAAAACTAACACCGTACCCGATTTCTCATTCCCGTGACTTAAAGTAACAAAAAAAGCCTTTCAAAGCGTCTTTTCGGCACTTTCCTCTCACTCAATGCCCCTTCCCCACCCCCCAACCCCTTACCCAATCCTCTGATCTACAAGCTGAGACAACTTTCAAGTCCGTGCATGCAATGCCACGCCCACAATCGTCCCCTCGCCGAAAGTTGAGCAATTGCATGCCTTAAAAGTGTCCTTTCGCCACTTTCCCCTGGCCCAATGCCCCCTCCCCAACCATTCCCACATAACCCATCCGATGACCTATAACCTACCACACGCCTATATATGTATGTCATGCCACGCCTACAAATAAGCGACGTCAATAACCAACAAAAACCCCAAAAAAACTAACACCGTACCCGATTTCTCATTCCCGTGACTTAAAGTAACAAAAAAAGCCTTTCAAAGCGTCTTTTCGGCACTTTCCTCTCACTCAATGCCCCTTCCCCACCCCCCAACCCCTTACCCAATCCTCTGATCTACAAGCTGAGACAACTTTCAAGTCCGTGCATGCAATGCCACGCCCACAATCGTCCCCTCGCCGAAAGTTGAGCAATTGCATGCCTTAAAAGTGTCCTTTCGCCACTTTCCCCTGGCCCAATGCCCCCTCCCCAACCATTCCCACATAACCCATCCGATGACCTATAACCTACCACACGCCTATATATGTATGTCATGCCACGCCTACAAATAAGCGACGTCAATAACCAACAAAAACCCCAAAAAAACTAACACCGTACCCGATTTCTCATTCCCGTGACTTAAAGTAACAAAAAAAGCCTTTCAAAGCGTCTTTTCGGCACTTTCCTCTCACTCAATGCCCCTTCCCCACCTCCCAACCCCTTACCCAATCCTCTGATCTACAAGCTGAGACAACTTTCAAGTCCGTGCATGCAATGCCACGCCCACAATCGTCCCCTCGCCGAAAGTTGAGCAATTGCATGCCTTAAAAGTGTCCTTTCGCCACTTTCCCCTGGCCCAATGCCCCCTCCCCAACCATTTCCACATAACCCATCCGATGACCTATAACCTACCACACGCCTATATATGTATGTCATGCCACGCCTACAAATAAGCGACGTCAATAACCAACAAAAACCCCAAAAAAACTAACACCGTACCCGATTTCTCATTCCCGTGACTTAAAGTAACAAAAAAAGCCTTTCAAAGCGTCTTTTCGGCACTTTCCTCTCACTCAATGCCCCTTCCCCACCCCCCAACCCCTTACCCAATCCTCTGATCTACAAGCTGAGACAACTTTCAAGTCCGTGCATGCAATGCCACGCCCACAATCGTCCCCTCGCCGAAAGTTGAGCAATTGCATGCCTTAAAAGTGTCCTTTCGCCACTTTCCCCTGGCCCAATGCCCCCTCCCCAACCATTCCCACATAACCCATCCGATGACCTATAACCTACCACACGCCTATATATGTATGTCATGCCACGCCTACAAATAAGCGACGTCAATAACCAACAAAAACCCCAAAAAAACTAACACCGTACCCGATTTCTCATTCCCGTGACTTAAAGTAACAAAAAAAGCCTTTCAAAGCGTCTTTTCGGCACTTTCCTCTCACTCAATGCCCCTTCCCCACCCCCCAACCCCTTACCCAATCCTCTGATCTACAAGCTGAGACAACTTTCAAGTCCGTGCATGCAATGCCACGCCCACAATCGTCCCCTCGCCGAAAGTTGAGCAATTGCATGCCTTAAAAGTGTCCTTTCGCCACTTTCCCCTGGCCCAATGCCCCCTCCCCAACCATTCCCACATAACCCATCCGATGACCTATAACCTACCACACGCCTATATATGTATGTCATGCCACGCCTACAAATAAGCGACGTCAATAACCAACAAAAACCCCAAAAAAACTAACACCGTACCCGATTTCTCATTCCCGTGACTTAAAGTAACAAAAAAAGCCTTTCAAAGCGTCTTTTCGGCACTTTCCTCTCACTCAATGCCCCTTCCCCACCCCCCAACCCCTTACCCAATCCTCTGATCTACAAGCTGAGACAACTTTCAAGTCCGTGCATGCAATGCCACGCCCACAATCGTCCCCTCGCCGAAAGTTGAGCAATTGCATGCCTTAAAAGTGTCCTTTCGCCACTTTCCCCTGGCCCAATGCCCCCTCCCCAACCATTCCCACATAACCCATCCGATGACCTATAACCTACCACACGCCTATATATGTATGTCATGCCACGCCTACAAATAAGCGACGTCAATAACCAACAAAAACCCCAAAAAAACTAACACCGTACCCGATTTCTCATTCCCGTGACTTAAAGTAACAAAAAAAGCCTTTCAAAGCGTCTTTTCGGCACTTTCCTCTCACTCAATGCCCCTTCCCCACCCCCCAACCCCTTACCCAATCCTCTGATCTACAAGCTGAGACAACTTTCAAGTCCGTGCATGCAATGCCACGCCCACAATCGTCCCCTCGCCGAAAGTTGAGCAATTGCATGCCTTAAAAGTGTCCTTTCGCCACTTTCCCCTGGCCCAATGCCCCCTCCCCAACCATTCCCACATAACCCATCCGATGACCTATAACCTACCACACGCCTATATATGTATGTCATGCCACGCCTACAAATAAGCGACGTCAATAACCAACAAAAACCCCAAAAAAACTAACACCGTACCCGATTTCTCATTCCCGTGACTTAAAGTAACAAAAAAAGCCTTTCAAAGCGTCTTTTCGGCACTTTCCTCTCACTCAATGCCCCTTCCCCACCCCCCAACCCCTTACCCAATCCTCTGATCTACAAGCTGAGACAACTTTCAAGTCCGTGCATGCAATGCCACGCCCACAATCGTCCCCTCGCCGAAAGTTGAGCAATTGCATGCCTTAAAAGTGTCCTTTCGCCACTTTCCCCTGGCCCAATGCCCCCTCCCCAACCATTCCCACATAACCCATCCGATGACCTATAACCTACCACACGCCTATATATGTATGTCATGCCACGCCTACAAATAAGCGACGTCAATAACCAACAAAAACCCCAAAAAAACTAACACCGTACCCGATTTCTCATTCCCGTGACTTAAAGTAACAAAAAAAGCCTTTCAAAGCGTCTTTTCGGCACTTTCCTCTCACTCAATGCCCCTTCCCCACCCCCCAACCCCTTACCCAATCCTCTGATCTACAAGCTGAGACAACTTTCAAGTCCGTGCATGCAATGCCACGCCCACAATCGTCCCCTCGCCGAAAGTTGAGCAATTGCATGCCTTAAAAGTGTCCTTTCGCCACTTTCCCCTGGCCCAATGCCCCCTCCCCAACCATTCCCACATAACCCATCCGATGACCTATAACCTACCACACGCCTATATATGTATGTCATGCCACGCCTACAAATAAGCGACGTCAATAACCAACAAAGTCCCCAAAAAAACTAACACCGTACCCGAATTCTCATTCCCGTGACTTAAAGTAACAAAAAAAAACCTTTCAAAGCGTCTTTTCGGCACTTTCCTCTCACTCAATGCCCCTTCCCCACCCCCCAACCCCTTACCCAATCCTCTGATCTACAAGCTGAGACAACTTTCAAGTCCGTGCATGCAATGCCACGCCCACAATCGTCCCCTCGCCGAAAGTTGAGCAATTGCATGCCTTAAAAGTGTCCTTTCGCCACTTTCCCCTGGCCCAATGCCCCCTCCCCAACCATTCCCACATAACCCATCCGATGACCTATAACCTACCACACGCCTATATATGTATGTCATGCCACGCCTACAAATAAGCGACGTCAATAACCAACAAAAACCCCAAAAAAACTAACACCGTACCCGATTTCTCATTCCCGTGACTTAAAGTAACAAAAAAAGCCTTTCAAAGCGTCTTTTCGGCACTTTCCTCTCACTCAATGCCCCTTCCCCACCCCCCAACCCCTTACCCAATCCTCTGATCTACAAGCTGAGACAACTTTCAAGTCCGTGCATGCAATGCCACGCCCACAATCGTCCCCTCGCCGAAAGTTGAGCAATTGCATGCCTTAAAAGTGTCCTTTCGCCACTTTCCCCTGGCCCAATGCCCCCTCCCCAACCATTCCCACATAACCCATCCGATGACCTATAACCTACCACACGCCTATATATGTATGTCATGCCACGCCTACAAATAAGCGACGTCAATAACCAACAAAAACCCCAAAAAAACTAACACCGTACCCGATTTCTCATTCCCGTGACTTAAAGTAACAAAAAAAGCCTTTCAAAGCGTCTTTTCGGCACTTTCCTCTCACTCAATGCCCCTTCCCCACCCCCCAACCCCTTACCCAATCCTCTGATCTACAAGCTGAGACAACTTTCAAGTCCGTGCATGCAATGCCACGCCCACAATCGTCCCCTCGCCGAAAGTTGAGCAATTGCATGCCTTAAAAGTGTCCTTTCGCCACTTTCCCCTGGCCCAATGCCCCCTCCCCAACCATTCCCACATAACCCATCCGATGACCTATAACCTACCACACGCCTATATATGTATGTCATGCCACGCCTACAAATAAGCGACGTCAATAACCAACAAAAACCCCAAAAAAACTAACACCGTACCCGATTTCTCATTCCCGTGACTTAAAGTAACAAAAAAAGCCTTTCAAAGCGTCTTTTCGGCACTTTCCTCTCACTCAATGCCCCTTCCCCACCCCCCAACCCCTTACCCAATCCTCTGATCTACAAGCTGAGACAACTTTCAAGTCCGTGCATGCAATGCCACGCCCACAATCGTCCCCTCGCCGAAAGTTGAGCAATTGCATGCCTTAAAAGTGTCCTTTCGCCACTTTCCCCTGGCCCAATGCCCCCTCCCCAACCATTCCCACATAACCCATCCGATGACCTATAACCTACCACACGCCTATATATGTATGTCATGCCACGCCTACAAATAAGCGACGTCAATAACCAACAAAAACCCCAAAAAAACTAACACCGTACCCGATTTCTCATTCCCGTGACTTAAAGTAACAAAAAAAGCCTTTCAAAGCGTCTTTTCGGCACTTTCCTCTCACTCAATGCCCCTTCCCCACCCCCCAACCCCTTACCCAATCCTCTGATCTACAAGCTGAGACAACTTTCAAGTCCGTGCATGCAATGCCACGCCCACAATCGTCCCCTCGCCGAAAGTTGAGCAATTGCATGCCTTAAAAGTGTCCTTTCGCCACTTTCCCCTGGCCCAATGCCCCCTCCCCAACCATTCCCACATAACCCATCCGATGACCTATAACCTACCACACGCCTATATATGTATGTCATGCCACGCCTACAAATAAGCGACGTCAATAACCAACAAAAACCCCAAAAAAACTAACACCGTACCCGATTTCTCATTCCCGTGACTTAAAGTAACAAAAAAAGCCTTTCAAAGCGTCTTTTCGGCACTTTCCTCTCACTCAATGCCCCTTCCCCACCCCCCAACCCCTTACCCAATCCTCTGATCTACAAGCTGAGACAACTTTCAAGTCCGTGCATGCAATGCCACGCCCACAATCGTCCCCTCGCCGAAAGTTGAGCAATTGCATGCCTTAAAAGTGTCCTTTCGCCACTTTCCCCTGGCCCAATGCCCCCTCCCCAACCATTCCCACATAACCCATCCGATGACCTATAACCTACCACACGCCTATATATGTATGTCATGCCACGCCTACAAATAAGCGACGTCAATAACCAACAAAAACCCCAAAAAAACTAACACCGTACCCGATTTCTCATTCCCGTGACTTAAAGTAACAAAAAAAGCCTTTCAAAGCGTCTTTTCGGCACTTTCCTCTCACTCAATGCCCCTTCCCCACCCCCCAACCCCTTACCCAATCCTCTGATCTACAAGCTGAGACAACTTTCAAGTCCGTGCATGCAATGCCACGCCCACAATCGTCCCCTCGCCGAAAGTTGAGCAATTGCATGCCTTAAAAGTGTCCTTTCGCCACTTTCCCCTGGCCCAATGCCCCCTCCCCAACCATTCCCACATAACCCATCCGATGACCTATAACCTACCACACGCCTATATATGTATGTCATGCCACGCCTACAAATAAGCGACGTCAATAACCAACAAAAACCCCAAAAAAACTAACACCGTACCCGATTTCTCATTCCCGTGACTTAAAGTAACAAAAAAAGCCTTTCAAAGCGTCTTTTCGGCACTTTCCTCTCACTCAATGCCCCTTCCCCACCCCCCAACCCCTTACCCAATCCTCTGATCTACAAGCTGAGACAACTTTCAAGTCCGTGCATGCAATGCCACGCCCACAATCGTCCCCTCGCCGAAAGTTGAGCAATTGCATGCCTTAAAAGTGTCCTTTCGCCACTTTCCCCTGGCCCAATGCCCCCTCCCCAACCATTCCCACATAACCCATCCGATGACCTATAACCTACCACACGCCTATATATGTATGTCATGCCACGCCTACAAATAAGCGACGTCAATAACCAACAAAAACCCCAAAAAAACTAACACCGTACCCGATTTCTCATTCCCGTGACTTAAAGTAACAAAAAAAGCCTTTCAAAGCGTCTTTTCGGCACTTTCCTCTCACTCAATGCCCCTTCCCCACCCCCCAACCCCTTACCCAATCCTCTGATCTACAAGCTGAGACAACTTTCAAGTCCGTGCATGCAATGCCACGCCCACAATCGTCCCCTCGCCGAAAGTTGAGCAATTGCATGCCTTAAAAGTGTCCTTTCGCCACTTTCCCCTGGCCCAATGCCCCCTCCCCAACCATTCCCACATAACCCATCCGATGACCTATAACCTACCACACGCCTATATATGTATGTCATGCCACGCCTACAAATAAGCGACGTCAATAACCAACAAAAACCCCAAAAAAACTAACACCGTACCCGATTTCTCATTCCCGTGACTTAAAGTAACAAAAAAAGCCTTTCAAAGCGTCTTTTCGGCACTTTCCTCTCACTCAATGCCCCTTCCCCACCCCCCAACCCCTTACCCAATCCTCTGATCTACAAGCTGAGACAACTTTCAAGTCCGTGCATGCAATGCCACGCCCACAATCGTCCCCTCGCCGAAAGTTGAGCAATTGCATGCCTTAAAAGTGTCCTTTCGCCACTTTCCCCTGGCCCAATGCCCCCTCCCCAACCATTCCCACATAACCCATCCGATGACCTATAACCTACCACACGCCTATATATGTATGTCATGCCACGCCTACAAATAAGCGACGTCAATAACCAACAAAAACCCCAAAAAAACTAACACCGTACCCGATTTCTCATTCCCGTGACTTAAAGTAACAAAAAAAGCCTTTCAAAGCGTCTTTTCGGCACTTTCCTCTCACTCAATGCCCCTTCCCCAACCCCCAACCCCTTACCCAATCCTCTGATCTACAAGCTGAGACAACTTTCAAGTCCGTGCATGCAATGCCACGCCCACAATCGTCCCCTCGCCGAAAGTTGAGCAATTGCATGCCTTAAAAGTGTCCTTTCGCCACTTTCCCCTGGCCCAATGCCCCCTCCCCAACCATTCCCACATAACCCATCCGATGACCTATAACCTACCACACGCCTATATATGTATGTCATGCCACGCCTACAAATAAGCGACGTCAATAACCAACAAAAACCCCAAAAAAACTAACACCGTACCCGATTTCTCATTCCCGTGACTTAAAGTAACAAAAAAAGCCTTTCAAAGCGTCTTTTCGGCACTTTCCTCTCACTCAATGCCCCTTCCCCACCCCCCAACCCCTTACCCAATCCTCTGATCTACAAGCTGAGACAACTTTCAAGTCCGTGCATGCAATGCCACGCCCACAATCGTCCCCTCGCCGAAAGTTGAGCAATTGCATGCCTTAAAAGTGTCCTTTCGCCACTTTCCCCTGGCCCAATGCCCCCTCCCCAACCATTCCCACATAACCCATCCGATGACCTATAACCTACCACACGCCTATATATGTATGTCATGCCACGCCTACAAATAAGCGACGTCAATAACCAACAAAAACCCCAAAAAAACTAACACCGTACCCGATTTCTCATTCCCGTGACTTAAAGTAACAAAAAAAGCCTTTCAAAGCGTCTTTTCGGCACTTTCCTCTCACTCAATGCCCCTTCCCCACCCCCCAACCCCTTACCCAATCCTCTGATCTACAAGCTGAGACAACTTTCAAGTCCGTGCATGCAATGCCACGCCCACAATCGTCCCCTCGCCGAAAGTTGAGCAATTGCATGCCTTAAAAGTGTCCTTTCGCCACTTTCCCCTGGCCCAATGCCCCCTCCCCAACCATTCCCACATAACCCATCCGATGACCTATAACCTACCACACGCCTATATATGTATGTCATGCCACGCCTACAAATAAGCGACGTCAATAACCAACAAAAACCCCAAAAAAACTAACACCGTACCCGATTTCTCATTCCCGTGACTTAAAGTAACAAAAAAAGCCTTTCAAAGCGTCTTTTCGGCACTTTCCTCTCACTCAATACTCAATGCCCCTTCCCCACCCCCCAACCCCTTACCCAATCCTCTGATCTACAAGCTGAGACAACTTTCAAGTCCGTGCATGCAATGCCACGCCCACAATCGTCCCCTCGCCGAAAGTTGAGCAATTGCATGCCTTAAAAGTGTCCTTTCGCCACTTTCCCCTGGCCCAATGCCCCCTCCCCAACCATTCCCACATAACCCATCCGATGACCTATAACCTACCACACGCCTATATATGTATGTCATGCCACGCCTACAAATAAGCGACGTCAATAACCAACAAAAACCCCAAAAAAACTAACACCGTACCCGATTTCTCATTCCCGTGACTTAAAGTAACAAAAAAAGCCTTTCAAAGCGTCTTTTCGGCACTTTCCTCTCACTCAATGCCCCTTCCCCACACCCCAACCCCTTACCCAATCCTCTGATCTACAAGCTGAGACAACTTTCAAGTCCGTGCATGCAATGCCACGCCCACAATCGTCCCCTCGCCGAAAGTTGAGCAATTGCATGCCTTAAAAGTGTCCTTTCGCCACTTTCCCCTGGCCCAATGCCCCCTCCCCAACCATTCCCACATAACCCATCCGATGACCTATAACCTACCACACGCCTATATATGTATGTCATGCCACGCCTACAAATAAGCGACGTCAATAACCAACAAAAACCCCAAAAAAACTAACACCGTACCCGATTTCTCATTCCCGTGACTTAAAGTAACAAAAAAAGCCTTTCAAAGCGTCTTTTCGGCACTTTCCTCTCACTCAATGCCCCTTCCCCACCCCCCAACCCCTTACCCAATCCTCTGATCTACAAGCTGAGACAACTTTCAAGTCCGTGCATGCAATGCCACGCCCACAATCGTCCCCTCGCCGAAAGTTGAGCAATTGCATGCCTTAAAAGTGTCCTTTCGCCACTTTCCCCTGGCCCAATGCCCCCTCCCCAACCATTCCCACATAACCCATCCGATGACCTATAACCTACCACACGCCTATATATGTATGTCATGCCACGCCTACAAATAAGCGACGTCAATAACCAACAAAAACCCCAAAAAAACTAACACCGTACCCGATTTCTCATTCCCGTGACTTAAAGTAACAAAAAAAGCCTTTCAAAGCGTCTTTTCGGCACTTTCCTCTCACTCAATGCCCCTTCCCCACCCCCCAACCCCTTACCCAATCCTCTGATCTACAAGCTGAGACAACTTTCAAGTCCGTGCATGCAATGCCACGCCCACAATCGTCCCCTCGCCGAAAGTTGAGCAATTGCATGCCTTAAAAGTGTCCTTTCGCCACTTTCCCCTGGCCCAATGCCCCCTCCCCAACCATTCCCACATAACCCATCCGATGACCTATAACCTACCACACGCCTATATATGTATGTCATGCCACGCCTACAAATAAGCGACGTCAATAACCAACAAAAACCCCAAAAAAACTAACACCGTACCCGATTTCTCATTCCCGTGACTTAAAGTAACAAAAAAAGCCTTTCAAAGCGTCTTTTCGGCACTTTCCTCTCACTCAATGCCCCTTCCCCACCCCCCAACCCCTTACCCAATCCTCTGATCTACAAGCTGAGACAACTTTCAAGTCCGTGCATGCAATGCCACGCCCACAATCGTCCCCTCGCCGAAAGTTGAGCAATTGCATGCCTTAAAAGTGTCCTTTCGCCACTTTCCCCTGGCCCAATGCCCCCTCCCCAACCATTCCCACATAACCCATCCGATGACCTATAACCTACCACACGCCTATATATGTATGTCATGCCACGCCTACAAATAAGCGACGTCAATAACCAACAAAAACCCCAAAAAAACTAACACCGTACCCGATTTCTCATTCCCGTGACTTAAAGTAACAAAAAAAGCCTTTCAAAGCGTCTTTTCGGCACTTTCCTCTCACTCAATGCCCCTTCCCCACCCCCCAACCCCTTACCCAATCCTCTGATCTACAAGCTGAGACAACTTTCAAGTCCGTGCATGCAATGCCACGCCCACAATCGTCCCCTCGCCGAAAGTTGAGCAATTGCATGCCTTAAAAGTGTCCTTTCGCCACTTTCCCCTGGCCCAATGCCCCCTCCCCAACCATTCCCACATAACCCATCCGATGACCTATAACCTACCACACGCCTATATATGTATGTCATGCCACGCCTACAAATAAGCGACGTCAATAACCAACAAAAACCCCAAAAAAACTAACACCGTACCCGATTTCTCATTCCCGTGACTTAAAGTAACAAAAAAAGCCTTTCAAAGCGTCTTTTCGGCACTTTCCTCTCACTCAATGCCCCTTCCCCACCCCCCACCCCCCAACCCCTTACCCAATCCTCTGATCTACAAGCTGAGACAACTTTCAAGTCCGTGCATGCAATGCCACGCCCACAATCGTCCCCTCGCCGAAAGTTGAGCAATTGCATGCCTTAAAAGTGTCCTTTCGCCACTTTCCCCTGGCCCAATGCCCCCTCCCCAACCATTCCCACATAACCCATCCGATGACCTATAACCTACCACACGCCTATATATGTATGTCATGCCACGCCTACAAATAAGCGACGTCAATAACCAACAAAAACCCCAAAAAAACTAACACCGTACCCGATTTCTCATTCCCGTGACTTAAAGTAACAAAAAAAGCCTTTCAAAGCGTCTTTTCGGCACTTTCCTCTCACTCAATGCCCCTTCCCCACCCCCCAACCCCTTACCCAATCCTCTGATCTACAAGCTGAGACAACTTTCAAGTCCGTGCATGCAATGCCACGCCCACAATCGTCCCCTCGCCGAAAGTTGAGCAATTGCATGCCTTAAAAGTGTCCTTTCGCCACTTTCCCCTGGCCCAATGCCCCCTCCCCAACCATTCCCACATAACCCATCCGATGACCTATAACCTACCACACGCCTATATATGTATGTCATGCCACGCCTACAAATA
This sequence comes from Blera fallax, assembly GCA_946965025.1. NCBI lineage: Eukaryota > Metazoa > Arthropoda > Insecta > Diptera > Syrphidae > Blera > Blera fallax. The sequence continues at coordinate 165,489 of CAMPTQ010000035.1, forward strand.
AGCGACGTCAATAACCAACAAAAACCCCAAAAAAACTAACACCGTACCCGATTTCTCATTCCCGTGACTTAAAGTAACAAAAAAAGCCTTTCAAAGCGTCTTTTCGGCATTTTCCTCTCACTCAATGCCCCTTCCCCACCCCCCAACCCCTTACCCAATCCTCTGATCTACAAGCTGAGACAACTTTCAAGTCCGTGCATGCAATGCCACGCCCACAATCGTCCCCTCGCCGAAAGTTGAGCAATTGCATGCCTTAAAAGTGTCCTTTCGCCACTTTCCCCTGGCCCAATGCCCCCTCCCCAACCATTCCCACATAACCCATCCGATGACCTATAACCTACCACACGCCTATATATGTATGTCATGCCACGCCTACAAATAAGCGACGTCAATAACCAACAAAAACCCCAAAAAAACTAACACCGTACCCGATTTCTCATTCCCGTGACTTAAAGTAACAAAAAAAGCCTTTCAAAGCGTCTTTTCGGCACTTTCCTCTCACTCAATGCCCCTTCCCCACCCCCCAACCCCTTACCCAATCCTCTGATCTACAAGCTGAGACAACTTTCAAGTCCGTGCATGCAATGCCACGCCCACAATCGTCCCCTCGCCGAAAGTTGAGCAATTGCATGCCTTAAAAGTGTCCTTTCGCCACTTTCCCCTGGCCCAATGCCCCCTCCCCAACCATTCCCACATAACCCATCCGATGACCTATAACCTACCACACGCCTATATATGTATGTCATGCCACGCCTACAAATAAGCGACGTCAATAACCAACAAAAACCCCAAAAAAACTAACACCGTACCCGATTTCTCATTCCCGTGACTTAAAGTAACAAAAAAAGCCTTTCAAAGCGTCTTTTCGGCACTTTCCTCTCACTCAATGCCCCTTCCCCACCCCCCAACCCCTTACCCAATCCTCTGATCTACAAGCTGAGACAACTTTCAAGTCCGTGCATGCAATGCCACGCCCACAATCGTACCCTCGCCGAAAGTTGAGCAATTGCATGCCTTAAAAGTGTCCTTTCGCCACTTTCCCCTGGCCCAATGCCCCCTCCCCAACCATTCCCACATAACCCATCCGATGACCTATAACCTACCACACGCCTATATATGTATGTCATGCCACGCCTACAAATAAGCGACGTCAATAACCAACAAAGTCCCCAAAAAAACTAACACCGTACCCGAATTCTCATTCCCGTGACTTAAAGTAACAAAAAAAAACCTTTCAAAGCGTCTTTTCGGCACTTTCCTCTCACTCAATGCCCCTTCCCCACCCCCCAACCCCTTACCCAATCCTCTGATCTACAAGCTGAGACAACTTTCAAGTCCGTGCATGCAATGCCACGCCCACAATCGTCCCCTCGCCGAAAGTTGAGCAATTGCATGCCTTAAAAGTGTCCTTTCGCCACTTTCCCCTGGCCCAATGCCCCCTCCCCAACCATTCCCACATAACCCATCCGATGACCTATAACCCACCACACGCCTATATATGTATGTCATGCCACGCCTACAAATAAGCGACGTCAATAACCAACAAAGTCCCCAAAAAAACTAACACCGTACCCGAATTCTCATTCCCGTGACTTAAAGTAACAAAAAAAAACCTTTCAAAGCGTCTTTTCGGCACTTTCCTCTCACTCAATGCCCCTTCCCCACCCCCCAACCCCTTACCCAATCCTCTGATCTACAAGCTGAGACAACTTTCAAGTCCGTGCATGCAATGCCACGCCCACAATCGTCCCCTCGCCGAAAGTTGAGCAATTGCATGCCTTAAAAGTGTCCTTTCGCCACTTTCCCCTGGTCCAATGCCCCCTCACCAACCATTCCCACATAACCCATCCGATGACCTATAACCTACCACAAGCCTATATATGTATGTCATGCCACGCCTACAAATAAGCGACGTCAATAACCAACAAAAACCCCAAAAAAACTAACACCGTACCCGATTTCTCATTCCCGTGACTTAAAGTAACAAAAAAAGCCTTTCAAAGCGTCTTTTCGGCACTTTCCTCTCACTCAATGCCCCTTCCCCACCCCCCAACCCCTTACCCAATCCTCTGATCTACAAGCTGAGACAACTTTCAAGTCCGTGCATGCAATGCCACGCCCACAATCGTCCCCTCGCCGAAAGTTGAGCAATTGCATGCCTTAAAAGTGTCCTTTCGCCACTTTCCCCTGGCCCAATGCCCCCTCCCCAACCATTCCCACATAACCCATCCGATGACCTATAACCTACCACACGCCTATATATGTATGTCATGCCACGCCTACAAATAAGCGACGTCAATAACCAACAAAAACCCCAAAAAAACTAACACCGTACCCGATTTCTCATTCCCGTGACTTAAAGTAACAAAAAAAGCCTTTCAAAGCGTCTTTTCGGCACTTTCCTCTCACTCAATGCCCCTTCCCCACCCCCCAACCCCTTACCCAATCCTCTGATCTACAAGCTGAGACAACTTTCAAGTCCGTGCATGCAATGCCACGCCCACAATCGTCCCCTCGCCGAAAGTTGAGCAATTGCATGCCTTAAAAGTGTCCTTTCGCCACTTTCCCCTGGCCCAATGCCCCCTCCCCAACCATTCCCACATAACCCATCCGATGACCTATAACCTACCACACGCCTATATATGTATGTCATGCCACGCCTACAAATAAGCGACGTCAATAACCAACAAAAACCCCAAAAAAACTAACACCGTACCCGATTTCTCATTCCCGTGACTTAAAGTAACAAAAAAAGCCTTTCAAAGCGTCTTTTCGGCACTTTCCTCTCACTCAATGCCCCTTCCCCACCCCCCAACCCCTTACCCAATCCTCTGATCTACAAGCTGAGACAACTTTCAAGTCCGTGCATGCAATGCCACGCCCACAATCGTCCCCTCGCCGAAAGTTGAGCAATTGCATGCCTTAAAAGTGTCCTTTCGCCACTTTCCCCTGGCCCAATGCCCCCTCCCCAACCATTCCCACATAACCCATCCGATGACCTATAACCTACCACACGCCTATATATGTATGTCATGCCACGCCTACAAATAAGCGACGTCAATAACCAACAAAAACCCCAAAAAAACTAACACCGTACCCGATTTCTCATTCCCGTGACTTAAAGTAACAAAAAAAGCCTTTCAAAGCGTCTTTTCGGCACTTTCCTCTCACTCAATGCCCCTTCCCCACCCCCCAACCCCTTACCCAATCCTCTGATCTACAAGCTGAGACAACTTTCAAGTCCGTGCATGCAATGCCACGCCCACAATCGTCCCCTCGCCGAAAGTTGAGCAATTGCATGCCTTAAAAGTGTCCTTTCGCCACTTTCCCCTGGCCCAATGCCCCCTCCCCAACCATTCCCACATAACCCATCCGATGACCTATAACCTACCACACGCCTATATATGTATGTCATGCCACGCCTACAAATAAGCGACGTCAATAACCAACAAAGTCCCCAAAAAAACTAACACCGTACCCGAATTCTCATTCCCGTGACTTAAAGTAACAAAAAAAAACCTTTCAAAGCGTCTTTTCGGCACTTTCCTCTCACTCAATGCCCCTTCCCCACCCCCCAACCCCTTACCCAATCCTCTGATCTACAAGCTGAGACAACTTTCAAGTCCGTGCATGCAATGCCACGCCCACAATCGTCCCCTCGCCGAAAGTTGAGCAATTGCATGCCTTAAAAGTGTCCTTTCGCCACTTTCCCCTGGCCCAATGCCCCCTCCCCAACCATTCCCACATAACCCATCCGATGACCTATAACCTACCACACGCCTATATATGTATGTCATGCCACGCCTACAAATAAGCGACGTCAATAACCAACAAAGTCCCCAAAAAAACTAACACCGTACCCGAATTCTCATTCCCGTGACTTAAAGTAACAAAAAAAGCCTTTCAAAGCGTCTTTTCGGCACTTTCCTCTCACTCAATGCCCCTTCCCCACCCCCCAACCCCTTACCCAATCCTCTGATCTACAAGCTGAGACAACTTTCAAGTCCGTGCATGCAATGCCACGCCCACAATCGTCCCCTCGCCGAAAGTTGAGCAATTGCATGCCTTAAAAGTGTCCTTTCGCCACTTTCCCCTGGCCCAATGCCCCCTCCCCAACCATTCCCACATAACCCATCCGATGACCTATAACCTACCACACGCCTATATATGTATGTCATGCCACGCCTACAAATAAGCGACGTCAATAACCAACAAAAACCCCAAAAAAAACTAACACCGTACCCGATTTCTCATTCCCGTGACTTAAAGTAACAAAAAAAGCCTTTCAAAGCGTCTTTTCGGCACTTTCCTCTCACTCAATGCCCCTTCCCCACCCCCCAACCCCTTACCCAATCCTCTGATCTACAAGCTGAGACAACTTTCAAGTCCGTGCATGCAATGCCACGCCCACAATCGTCCCCTCGCCGAAAGTTGAGCAATTGCATGCCTTAAAAGTGTCCTTTCGCCACTTTCCCCTGGCCCAATGCCCCCTCCCCAACCATTCCCACATAACCCATCCGATGACCTATAACCTACCACACGCCTATATATGTATGTCATGCCACGCCTACAAATAAGCGACGTCAATAACCAACAAAAACCCCAAAAAAACTAACACCGTACCCGATTTCTCATTCCCGTGACTTAAAGTAACAAAAAAAGCCTTTCAAAGCGTCTTTTCGGCACTTTCCTCTCACTCAATGCCCCTTCCCCACCCCCCAACCCCTTACCCAATCCTCTGATCTACAAGCTGAGACAACTTTCAAGTCCGTGCATGCAATGCCACGCCCACAATCGTCCCCTCGCCGAAAGTTGAGCAATTGCATGCCTTAAAAGTGTCCTTTCGCCACTTTCCCCTGGCCCAATGCCCCCTCCCCAACCATTCCCACATAACCCATCCGATGACCTATAACCTACCACACGCCTATATATGTATGTCATGCCACGCCTACAAATAAGCGACGTCAATAACCAACAAAAACCCCAAAAAAACTAACACCGTACCCGATTTCTCATTCCCGTGACTTAAAGTAACAAAAAAAGCCTTTCAAAGCGTCTTTTCGGCACTTTCCTCTCACTCAATGCCCCTTCCCCACCCCCCAACCCCTTACCCAATCCTCTGATCTACAAGCTGAGACAACTTTCAAGTCCGTGCATGCAATGCCACGCCCACAATCGTCCCCTCGCCGAAAGTTGAGCAATTGCATGCCTTAAAAGTGTCCTTTCGCCACTTTCCCCTGGCCCAATGCCCCCTCCCCAACCATTCCCACATAACCCATCCGATGACCTATAACCTACCACACGCCTATATATGTATGTCATGCCACGCCTACAAATAAGCGACGTCAATAACCAACAAAAACCCCAAAAAAACTAACACCGTACCCGATTTCTCATTCCCGTGACTTAAAGTAACAAAAAAAGCCTTTCAAAGCGTCTTTTCGGCACTTTCCTCTCACTCAATGCCCCTTCCCCACCCCCCACCCCCCAACCCCTTACCCAATCCTCTGATCTACAAGCTGAGACAACTTTCAAGTCCGTGCATGCAATGCCACGCCCACAATCGTCCCCTCGCCGAAAGTTGAGCAATTGCATGCCTTAAAAGTGTCCTTTCGCCACTTTCCCCTGGCCCAATGCCCCCTCCCCAACCATTCCCACATAACCCATCCGATGACCTATAACCTACCACACGCCTATATATGTATGTCATGCCACGCCTACAAATAAGCGACGTCAATAACCAACAAAAACCCCAAAAAAACTAACACCGTACCCGATTTCTCATTCCCGTGACTTAAAGTAACAAAAAAAGCCTTTCAAAGCGTCTTTTCGGCACTTTCCTCTCACTCAATGCCCCTTCCCCACCCCCCAACCCCTTACCCAATCCTCTGATCTACAAGCTGAGACAACTTTCAAGTCCGTGCATGCAATGCCACGCCCACAATCGTCCCCTCACCGAAAGTTGAGCAATTGCATGCCTTAAAAGTGTCCTTTCGCCACTTTCCCCTGGCCCAATGCCCCCTCCCCAACCATTCCCACATAACCCATCCGATGACCTATAACCTACCACACGCCTATATATGTATGTCATGCCACGCCTACAAATAAGCGACGTCAATAACCAACAAAAACCCCAAAAAAACTAACACCGTACCCGATTTCTCATTCCCGTGACTTAAAGTAACAAAAAAAGCCTTTCAAAGCGTCTTTTCGGCACTTTCCTCTCACTCAATGCCCCTTCCCCACCCCCCAACCCCTTACCCAATCCTCTGATCTACAAGCTGAGACAACTTTCAAGTCCGTGCATGCAATGCCACGCCCACAATCGTCCCCTCGCCGAAAGTTGAGCAATTGCATGCCTTAAAAGTGTCCTTTCGCCACTTTCCCCTGGCCCAATGCCCCCTCCCCAACCATTCCCACATAACCCATCCGATGACCTATAACCTACCACACGCCTATATATGTATGTCATGCCACGCCTACAAATAAGCGACGTCAATAACCAACAAAAACCCCAAAAAAACTAACACCGTACCCGATTTCTCATTCCCGTGACTTAAAGTAACAAAAAAAGCCTTTCAAAGCGTCTTTTCGGCACTTTCCTCTCACTCAATGCCCCTTCCCCACCCCCCAACCCCTTACCCAATCCTCTGATCTACAAGCTGAGACAACTTTCAAGTCCGTGCATGCAATGCCACGCCCACAATCGTCCCCTCGCCGAAAGTTGAGCAATTGCATGCCTTAAAAGTGTCCTTTCGCCACTTTCCCCTGGCCCAATGCCCCCTCCCCAACCATTCCCACATAACCCATCCGATGACCTATAACCCACCACACGCCTATATATGTATGTCATGCCACGCCTACAAATAAGCGACGTCAATAACCAACAAAGTCCCCAAAAAAACTAACACCGTACCCGAATTCTCATTCCCGTGACTTAAAGTAACAAAAAAAAACCTTTCAAAGCGTCTTTTCGGCACTTTCCTCTCACTCAATGCCCCTTCCCCACCCCCCAACCCCTTACCCAATCCTCTGATCTACAAGCTGAGACAACTTTCAAGTCCGTGCATGCAATGCCACGCCCACAATCGTCCCCTCGCCGAAAGTTGAGCAATTGCATGCCTTAAAAGTGTCCTTTCGCCACTTTCCCCTGGCCCAATGCCCCCTCCCCAACCATTCCCACATAACCCATCCGATGACCTATAACCTACCACACGCCTATATATGTATGTCATGCCACGCCTACAAATAAGCGACGTCAATAACCAACAAAAACCCCAAAAAAACTAACACCGTACCCGAATTCTCATTCCCGTGACTTAAAGTAACAAAAAAAAACCTTTCAAAGCGTCTTTTCGGCACTTTCCTCTCACTCAATGCCCCTTCCCCACCCCCCAACCCCTTACCCAATCCTCTGATCTACAAGCTGAGACAACTTTCAAGTCCGTGCATGCAATGCCACGCCCACAATCGTCCCCTCGCCGAAAGTTGAGCAATTGCATGCCTTAAAAGTGTCCTTTCGCCACTTTCCCCTGGCCCAATGCCCCCTCCCCAACCATTCCCACATAACCCATCCGATGACCTATAACCTACCACACGCCTATATATGTATGTCATGCCACGCCTACAAATAAGCGACGTCAATAACCAACAAAAACCCCAAAAAAACTAACACCGTACCCGATTTCTCATTCCCGTGACTTAAAGTAACAAAAAAAGCCTTTCAAAGCGTCTTTTCGGCACTTTCCTCTCACTCAATGCCCCTTCCCCACCCCCCAACCCCTTACCCAATCCTCTGATCTACAAGCTGAGACAACTTTCAAGTCCGTGCATGCAATGCCACGCCCACAATCGTCCCCTCGCCGAAAGTTGAGCAATTGCATGCCTTAAAAGTGTCCTTTCGCCACTTTCCCCTGGCCCAATGCCCCCTCCCCAACCATTCCCACATAACCCATCCGATGACCTATAACCTACCACACGCCTATATATGTATGTCATGCCACGCCTACAAATAAGCGACGTCAATAACCAACAAAAACCCCAAAAAAACTAACACCGTACCCGATTTCTCATTCCCGTGACTTAAAGTAACAAAAAAAGCCTTTCAAAGCGTCTTTTCGGCACTTTCCTCTCACTCAATGCCCCTTCCCCACCCCCCAACCCCTTACCCAATCCTCTGATCTACAAGCTGAGACAACTTTCAAGTCCGTGCATGCAATGCCACGCCCACAATCGTCCCCTCGCCGAAAGTTGAGCAATTGCATGCCTTAAAAGTGTCCTTTCGCCACTTTCCCCTGGCCCAATGCCCCCTCCCCAACCATTCCCACATAACCCATCCGATGACCTATAACCTACCACACGCCTATATATGTATGTCATGCCACGCCTACAAATAAGCGACGTCAATAACCAACAAAAACCCCAAAAAAACTAACACCGTACCCGATTTCTCATTCCCGTGACTTAAAGTAACAAAAAAAGCCTTTCAAAGCGTCTTTTCGGCACTTTCCTCTCACTCAATGCCCCTTCCCCAACCCCCAACCTCTTACCCAATCCTCTGATCTACAAGCTGAGACAACTTTCAAGTCCGTGCATGCAATGCCACGCCCACAATCGTACCCTCGCCGAAAGTTGAGCAATTGCATGCCTTAAAAGTGTCCTTTCGCCACTTTCCCCTGGCCCAATGCCCCCTCCCCAACCATTCCCACATAACCCATCCGATGACCTATAACCTACCACACGCCTATATATGTATGTCATGCCACGCCTACAAATAAGCGACGTCAATAACCAACAAAGTCCCCAAAAAAACTAACACCGTACCCGAATTCTCATTCCCGTGACTTAAAGTAACAAAAAAAAACCTTTCAAAGCGTCTTTTCGGCACTTTCCTCTCACTCAATGCCCCTTCCCCACCCCCCAACCCCTTACCCAATCCTCTGATCTACAAGCTGAGACAACTTTCAAGTCCGTGCATGCAATGCCACGGCCACAATCGTCCCCTCGCCGAAAGTTGAGCAATTGCATGCCTTAAAAGTGTCCTTTCGCCACTTTCCCCTGGTCCAATGCCCCCTCACCAACCATTCCCACATAACCCATCCGATGACCTATAACCTACCACAAGCCTATATATGTATGTCATGCCACGCCTACAAATAAGCGACGTCAATAACCAACAAAATCCTCAAAGAAACTAACATCGTAGCCCATTCATCATTCTCGAGGCTAAAAGTAACAAAAAAAAAGCCATTTAAACCGTCTTCTCGTGACATTCCACGCTCACAAATATAGTAGTCCGCCTCCGTTGGTGTTAACAAGAATAATTTCGCCATGAATATTGTTATTTTTTCGTTTTTTATTAATTCTAGCTACAATTTTCTTTCAGATACTACATTCCACTCTCCGAAGTAATTTATACAATTATTTTTAAGCAAGCAAGTTACTTCTGCTTCTGCATTGATACTTTTCTTTACCCCTATGAATATCAAAAGGCCTGTTTTATTTTTTTACATCTTCGCCGTTTTTGCTCCTGCCAGTGCTAAAACGTCCATATTAGTTGTTTAAACATTCAATAAATTCTAAATTATTTACCTTTATTACCCTCACATTGCACGTTCCTATCATCCACGTTCTGCTTTTTATTCCATTTGCAAATTCTTTCATACGCGTTTTTCTCTTCTTTCTCTGATCTAGTTTTTATTTCACTTGCATTTGTATATATGTAATTCCAAGCT